>SNQJ01S0022435.1:112591-136776 GCA_010110895.2 Picea sitchensis
ATTATCACCAAAGTACTATGGCCCTTATAAGGTGTTGCAAAAGATTGGTACTATGGCATACAAATTGGAGTTTCCTGCATCTTCACGAGTACACCCAGTTTTCCATGTTTCATGATTAAAGAAGGTTATAGGCAACAAGATCCCAGTTCAATCTATATTGCTAGAAATTGACGAGGAAGGAAAAATCATATTGGATCCTGAAGCCATCACTGACACAAGAATTTGTCATCTGAGGAATAGATCCATTTCAGAGTATCTCATTAAATGGAGGAAACTACCGGTTGAAGATTCCAGTTGGGAAGATGAGTATTTTATATAGAAACATCCAGAGTTACTCAAATGTTGCGGAAAACACTTATCTCAAGGGGAGGGTCATGTTAAGCCCTAATATTGGCTCATTACCCCTTAATTGGGGCATATTACATTAGTAATGTTATTTTATTTATGTCGTCTTTATTCCATTAGTTGTAATTATATCGCCTAGTCTCCTATATATACCAAGGAGACATTTTCATTTGGAATCATCTTGTACTTGAACATTTAAGTGGGGTAAAAGGAGGTTGCCCCCTTGAAGATGCTTATTATATGAAATTATCTATTTTTCAGGGCGTTGAGTACCTTTTTTGAGGTTTTTCTATGCTATATTGATATTTGGTTCTTAACATGGACTTATACTCAAGAACCGCTCCAGAGAGCCACAAAGGGGAGAACCACAACATCAGCAGGGGAATAACCTCGATTTCATCCAAAAATTTGGGAAACTCACCATCCCTTCTTTCGATGGATCATCCAAATACACCGCCAGAGCTTGGGTACATAATCTATAATCATATTACAAGCTCAACCAGATGACCGAGACGGAGGCCATCAGTTTCACAACCTTACACTTGGAGGGTGAGGCACACAAGTGGTGGTATCATGGACTGGTGACATTGGACCACAGTCGCATCACCTCCTATAGGGAGTTTATAGATAGGCTCATGGACATGTTTGACAGGAAGGATCTCGAGATACACTTCATGGATATAACCCAGTTGAGACAAACTGACACAAAAGAGGTGTTCATCACAGAGTTTCGGTGGGTAGCCATCATAGTAATAGATATATCAGAGCCCAGGCTGATCATGCTATTCACAGAAGGACTCACATAGCCTTTTAGAGGATGGGTGAAGGCATACATGCCTCCAACTTTGCAGGATGCCATCCTTTGCACTTGAGATCTTGAAGACTCAATGCCTCAGAATAAAACTTTCTCCAAATCATTTGTGCCCCATAGGGATCGAGACAGGAAGCCAGTCTAGAGAGAATGGAAGGGAAAGGAGAAGTTGGATGATGAGACTAGGCGAGAGATTATGAGGAAGAAGCTTTGCTTCAGCTATAGAGATCCTTAGGTCCCAGGCCACAGGTGCATGGGCAAGGGAGAGATTCATTATATTGAGGTAGCAACAGATAGCATGGATAGTGAGGAGGAGGAGAAAGACAATGGATCCACTAGTTCAGAGGAGGAGTCAACACCAATAGAGGATAAACCTCCCCGTAGACCACCGACACCAGCAGGAGCGCATCCTCCAGTAGTCCCACAAACACCAGAACAAGCTAACAGAAGGAAACCAACAAAGGGAGGAGTCATAGCGACCCTTTATGGTGTTCCTAGGTATGATACCCTCCGTATTAGAGGGATTATTTAGGGGAAATGGGAAATCGCCCTGATAGATGGTGGGGCCACCCACAACGTGATCTATGCTTCACTAGTATCAAGACGAGAACATCAGACATAGGAGTTTGACGGGTTTGATGTTGCGGTAGATGGCCACAAAGTGGAGTGTCTAGACAGAGTTCCAAAATTAGAGATGAAGTTAGGCAACTACACAGTGAGAGACACATTTTATGTGGTTGAGCTATCAGACACAGATGTGGTATTAGGAGTTCAGTGGATGATTACCTTGGGAAAAATCACTACCAACTACCAAACCTTGGAAATTGGATTCAAAGATCAAGATGGGAAGAAGGTTTTTCTAAGAGGTATGTCGACAGGAGCACCCAGGACAATTTCAACCAAGAGGATGGAGAGGATATTCAGACATGGGGAGGTAGCATATGACGCAGAATGCTTGATCACTACTCAGAAGGATTCAGAAGGTCGACAAAAATACCATACAGAGATCAAGAATTTATTGGGATGACATCAACAGGTCTTTGAGGTAATTCCACCAGGGAGACCACCTGACAGGGAGTTTGAGCACACCATTGAGTTGGAGGAGTAGGAAAAACCTATGATCACCCCCCCCCTAGGGGGAGAAGGCAATCAAGGAATTGTTGGCGATGGGTCACATTAGACTGAGAAACAACCCATTTTCTTCTTCAGTTGTCTTAGTTCTGAGGAAGGATGACACCATGAGGATTTGCATTGATTACCGAGCCTTGAACAGGAAAACCATCAAGAACCGGTACCCTATCCCATGCATTGACGAGTTGATGGATGAACTGCATGGGGCAGTTTTCTTCTCAAAAATTGATCTACGCTCTGGATATCATCAGATCAGCATCCGAGAGCAGGACATAGATAAGGTCGACATGTCGATGTCATTTTGGAGACTTCGAGTTCCTGGTTATGCCATTTGGGATAACCAATGCACCCGGTACATTCCAGTCTTGCATGAGCCATATATTCAGGGATCAATTAAGGAAATCATTCTTGGTTTTCTTCGATGACATATTGATCTATAACCGGTCATGGAAAGAGCATATGAGGCACTTGGATGAGGTATTGAGCATCATGGAGGCACAGCCATTATATTCCAAAGAGTCCAAGTGCGAGTTCAGTATGACAAAGCTGCTTTAATTAGGCCACATAATCAGTGCACAGGGGGTACAGGTGCACCAAGAGAAGATCATGGCCTTTCTGGATTGGCTTATTCCTAAGAATGTGACAGAATTGAGGAGCTTCTTTGGGCTGTGCAACTATTACAGGTGGTTCATCCAAGGTTTTTCTCATCTTGGAGCACCGCCGATAGATATTACCAATCATAGGGCCTTCATATGGACCGAGAAATCATAGGATGCCTTTGATAACATGAAGGAAGTCATGGATACTTGTCCAGTGTTGGCACTACCAGACTTCACCTTGCCATTTGTACTAGAGTGTGACACATCTAACGAAGGGATTGGTGCATTTTTGATGCAGGGAGGACATCCAATTGTATTCTAGAGCCATAATCTCAGTCAACCTAAGAGGTTGTACTCCATTTATGACAAGGAATTTTCGGAAATCATGCATGCCTTGACCAAGTTCAGACAATATTTGGTGGGAAACAAATTCATGGTCAAGACCAATCACAACAGTTTGAAGTATTTCCTTGAGCAGAAGGACCTCAGTGAGCACCAACAGAAATGGGTGATGAAGGTACATTAATTCGAATTTGACATAGAGTATGTCAAGGGGAAGAAGAACATTGTGGCCGATGCACTATCGAGGAGACCTGCAATATGTTCTTTGATGGAGATTTCAGCAGATTGGAAATCCCACTTGATAGTGGAATATTCCAAGAACAAGTTCGCTTGTGAGGTTATGGATGGGAAGATACAGGATGACCGGTATAGGTTCATTGATGATGTCATATTTTACAAGGATAGAGTCTACTTGGTGCTAGATTCATGGCTTAAGAAGAAGATCCTCACCGCAGTTCATGATTCACCTCTAGCAGGCCATCAGGGTTTTTTCAAAAGCTACAGACAGATCAGAGAGAGGTTCTCATGGAAGGGCCTCAAACAGGATGTTATGAGACACGTTAGTGAGTGTGTGACTTGCCAGCAAAGCAAGTCAAAGCATGCTCTTCCAGCAGGGCTACTTCAACCACTTCCCATTCCAGAGCAGAAATGGGAGAGTATATATGTGGACTTCATCACAGGTCTACCCAAGGTTCAGGGTAAGGACTGTATCTATGTAGTGTTCAACAGATTGACCAAGTTTTCTCACTTCTACACCATACCAATAAAGTAATGTGTAGTTCAGGTAGCCAAGATTTTCTTCAGGGAGGTCTTCAGGCTTCATGGGTTGCCGAAGAACATCGTCAGTGACAGGGAAAATCAGTTCATAGGGACATTCTGGAGAGATTTGTTTCGGTTGGTGGGGATAGAGTTGACACCTAGCACCAACTATCACCCTTAGATAGATGGGCAGACCGAGATTGTCAACAAGTGGGTTGAAGGGTATTTGAGGAACTATGTAGGAGGACAACAAAGAACATGGGTAAAGTGGTTACATTTAGGAGAACATTTATACAACACCACCTTCCACATGTCCATTAGTATGACACCCTTCCAAGCATTGTATGAATATAATTCTCCCACTTTGGTAGACTTGGTCTTTGGGGAGAGAAGAGCTCCCAATTCCAAGGATTGGATCATAGAGAGTCAGGAGATTCTCAAGTTATTGAAAGAGAACCTGTAGACGACGCAGAACCGACAGAAGATAAGTGCGGACAAGCACAATATAGAGCGTGGATTTGAGGTTGGAGATTTGGTTTTCTTGAGACGTTAACCCTACAGATAGTCATCTCTGAAGAAGAGTGGGGTCGAGAAACTCAAGCCCAGATTTTATGGTCCTTATAGGATCATGCGCCGAGTAGGCGAGGTTGCTTACGAACTAGAGCTTCTAGAGGGGAGAAAGATTCTTAACTTGTTCCACGTGTGTTGCCTTAAAAATGCAGTGGGACAATTCATTAACACATCAGAGGAGCTTCCCCCGTTGGATGAGGAGGGACAGTTGGAGTTAGTTCTGGAGGAGGTTTTGGAGTTCCAGGAGTGGAAACTGAGGAGCAGGTTCATCAGAGAGTGTTTGATCATATGGAGAGGGCTTCCAGTAGAGGACAATACTTGGGAGAGCAGGCAGGTGTTGTAGCACCCTGGACTGGTATTGTTCGAGGACAACCAATTTCAGGAAGGGAGGACTGTAATGTCCCTTTGCAAATAGGAGCTCCACAGAGGAGGCTTAATGGTCTAAACCGCCCCATTAGACTATAGCTAGGGCCAAAGAGGGGTAAACAGGGTTAGTAGAGGTCACTGCAGTCACATGTGTTATATTTAGAAAGTGACGTTGAGCTAAAAAGGGTTCAAAGTGCTTTTAAGTCACTATGAGCTAAAAATAGAAGTCAACAATGAATTAGGGTTTCAACAGTAATTTAGGGTTTTGGAAGTCAATAGTAAATTAGGGTTTCAACATGATTTAGGGTTTTGGAAAGCTATAAAGGAAGGCTCAGTGACCTAATTCATCATTATAGAGATTATGACTTGTCATTGAGGAGAAGAGGCGCATCTCAGGAGAGATAGTTCAGTGTATTCAAGGAGGAAGACACTAGTTGGCTGATTTCAGTGTTGAAAGACACACCCTAGTCACTGGGAAGATCATCCAGGTCTTCCATCATTCTTCATTGATTCCGAAGTGCTCCCATATTCTAGGTATTATATTTTAGTTACTTATTTGTATTCCGGCTAAGATCCTTTTGTATTTTTATCTAGCCGAGTGTTGTTATTTAATTCAACCGCAATTGCTTATTTGTATTCCGGATAAGATCCTTTGTCTGTTGATCTAGTCAAGTATTGTCAGTTTATTCAGCCACATTCGACCATTTTGTAATCCACAGAGATATCATAATACAAAATTTGCAGTCCTTTGTCGCGTTTATTATTTGTATGATCATTTATATGCTGTAAACCTTTGATCCTACACACACATTAGCAGTGTTTCCTAGACTAGCCAAGTGAGGAATATTACACACTTGATAGTGCACTTATGCCGACATTTTGTTTTTGATATAACTATTCTTGATAGAGGCTCTACCTCTGGTGGAAGAGACACTAATGAACCTAGATATAGTAGTGGACCTAGCTAGTAGTGGTATTGATTGACATTTATACTGATAGTTTTATATTTTACTAGAGATCTATATATGGCATGTTTATTGCATATTTTGTTGAGATGTATTTTTGACATGTATATTCATATGTATATTGCTCATGTATATTATGTTTTTCATATAATGTTTTGGTTGTTGTTTTTGTTGGATTTATAAAATGTAATATGAGTATGCTAATGACAAACATTGTTAATGATTTCTCTATTTTTAAGTGAAATTTGATATGTATCACTCACTTAAATTTATAGTTTCCATATAATGTTTAACTTTACTTTTATGAAAGCATTTACTTTTATGTCCCAAAAATATATCACTTAGCTTAGAGTCATTCAACATGGTTCTTGTCATTTCTTGTACAGTTCTCTTTTTCCTTTCAACAACTCCATTTTGTTGAGGTGTTCTAGCTATTAATAATTGTATTTTTATTCTCTATTCTTCACACAAATACTTAAATTCATTTGAAGTAAACTCACCTCCATTATCGGATCTTAAGCATTTGATTTTCAAATCAATTTCATTTTCAACCAGTTCCTTGAATACCCTGAAACATTTGAAAGCTTCTAAACTTTTCTTAAGGAAGCAAACCCATGCCATTCTAGTATAGTCATCAATGAGTAGCATGAAGTATTGTTCAACATTTAGTCCTTTTTTTCTTGTGGGCCCACATAAATAATTGTGTACAATCTCCAATGGTTTTGTCGTAGAGTATTCCTTTGTCTTTAATTCAACTTTTGTTTGTTTTCTATGCTGATAGTGCTTGCACATAATATTCGTTAACTTTGTGATTTCTAGCATTTCTCTTACATATTGCTTCTTTTTTATCTTGACAAGATCATCGAAGAGTATATGACCCATTCTCCTATGCCAAAGCCAACTTTCATCTTCTTTTCCCAGAAATCATATTTCTTCTTCGATCGTATTCAATATGTATAGGTTGTTTGGGGTCCTTGTCGTTGTTGCCACTAGTCTTCCTGATCCTTCTTTCCTTATTTTATATTCTTTTGCATTGAAGGTAAGTTTGTGTCCCTGAACACAAATTTGTCCCAAACTTAGCAAATCATACTTCATATTTTCAACAAGTAGGACATTTGTTTCCACAACATCTTTGTATCCAAGACTGACTGTGACTTTTCCTATAATTTTGGTTGAGTTATCATTACCAAACATGACAAAGCCATCTTTTTCTTTATTTAATGTTACAAATATGTTTTTGTCTTCAGTCATATGCTTTTGTCATCCAGTTTCAATATACTAATGGATTATTTTGTTTTGTTCTTGTAAGGTAAACCCACATTCCTCAATCTTCAAATCTTCTTGCTTCCTTTTCCAAGTTCTTTGTTGTTCCCCTATATGATTTAAATGAACATGTCTAGTTTCCCTTGAAGAAAATATCAAACCACTTCTGCAATTTTTTTCTATGTGTCCAAAATTGTTACATTTGTAGCATTCAATTTCATAACCCAGAGCGCCAAAATTGTTATAATTTTTGCAAACTCCTCATGAGGCTTTCTAGGATAATTGTCTTCATAATTATTATTGTGATTTTCATAGATACGTATATTCCAGGTGTTTCTACCCTTTTCATAAGATCTACAATTTATGGTTTTATTCCCAAAATTATTGCAAGAATAACACAAGCTAAGAAAAATATTTTGGTACCTGGGTGTGGGTGGTCTTCTAGTTGGCGTTGTTCTTCTGAAATCATGATCTTCTTCTTGGGTCTTCTTCATTGTTGGTTTTTTATTCCATGTTCCTCTGAATGCACAATCTTCTTCTCGATTCTTCTTTATTTATGGTTTTTATATGTCCTTCAAAGACTTCCATTCTTGTTTCTTCATGGAACCCTTGATAGTATCTAGATAACTTCTTTTATCTGCTTCATTTCCTGTCATCATAGAGATTGAAAACTCATCAATATTATTTTGTTTGTATCCAATTCCATACCTGTCATAGATTGATTTTTTATTGTAGATGATTTAATTCATTATTTTGGTGTTACTGCCAAAATTTAATCAAATCTCCTTCTTCTATAGTTCCTTTCTTAGTGAGACTATTTCAGCTTCCAGATTCTCTATTATTTTCTTCTTTTCTTCCAGTTGTCTCTTGAGTGTTTCTTCAATCACTCTGGCTTCTTCTAACTGAATCCTTATATCAATGATAGTCTTCTTGGCTTATTCATAATTTTTTCTAGGGTTTTGAAAGTCTTCCTTTAGTTTACTTAGCTCTTCTTTGAGAGACTTGTTTTTCTTCCTTACTATTCTTATATCACTTAAGGCACTGATCAATTTTTCCTCAATATTCACCTCCCCTTCATTATTTTCAATATTTTCCTCTTGAGTCTCTAGTGCCATGAAGAGTACTCTTCTTGAGTCACTGTCACTATCATCATCTTCATTAGATGAGGAACTATCATCTTTTGAATATAAGATTTTCTTTTTAAAAAATATTCCTTTGTTTCTTTCCTTGTCTCTTTTCTGATATTTCTTTTCTTTCTTAGGAATTTCTTCTTCATCAGTATCTGAAACCCTTGCATAAGGACATTGGAATCAAAATGGCCAACTTTACCACAACTAAATAATTTTAAAGGAAGCTTATATGTGTACTTTTCAGTTCCTCTTTTCATCTTTCTCACAAAGTTGGTTTCTTCTTCATTTTCTAAATCATCACTATTGTTGGAGTAGATTTTTGAACTTGTCTTGTTCTTTATTGTCTTCTTGGAGGCTTTGAAAGCTACTTCCCTTCTATATGGATTTTCTTGTTCTATTCCCATTTCATATGTTGTAAGTATTCCATGTAATTCATCCATGCTCAATGTATCCATATATTTTCTTTCTTCTTAAGCTTAGAGTTTAGAGTCTAATCTCATTGGGAGAGATCTTGATATCTTTTTCACAATTGCTGAATTTTCAATCTTTTCTCTTAGTACTCTTATAGTATTCACAATTTCATCAAATTGGAGAAAACAAGCTACAATATCTTCATCTTCCTTCATTCTCATATATTCAATTTTTCCTCTGTAATTCTGAAGCTTGGACCCTTTGACTTTAGCATCTCCTTCATAAACATTCTTGAGCTTGTCCTAGATTTCCTTTGCAGAATAACAATGCATAACTTGTTAGACCACTTAGAATGATATTTATAGAGTTTGAATTGTATTCACTGAGATTTTTCCTAGCATTATCTGTTGGGGGGGAAGCTAGTGCAGTGTATCCATTTACTACATCTTTCCAAACATCAAATCCTTGTTCCTACAAAAATGCTCTCATTCTTATGCTCCAAAAAGAATAATTTTTCCCATCAAACAATGGTGTTCGATTTTTTGTAAATTCTCTTTTATTATAGATGCCTTCTAGTGGTTATATTGTTCCTTAAGGAACCTGCTATGATACCAATTGTTAGAATATTCAAGAATACTGAGGGAGGGGGGGGGGGGGAATTAGTATAGAGTTATTTCAACAATTTTAACCTGCAATCACTGCATAAACATTAACCATTAATCATTTCATTCATCATACACATTGCACACATAGTTTTACGTGGAAACCGAACTGGGAGAAAACAATTTTTTTTTAAGTAGTTTCAAGATTTTACAAGCACCAACTTGAAGGAATTACCCACTCCCTAAAGTTTTTCGGCACCTACTAGAAGGAGAAACCAATACCATTGGAATTTTTTAAATGATGATATAGGATCGAATAAACATTCAAATACAATCCCAAAATCGCTTCTTAAAGTTGTATATAAAACTGCTCAGAACTATACCTCAAATATACAAATTTGTAAGATTCCCCAAGAGCGCAATTTTTTGTTTCTGATTCTAAAACTTGGACCTCATATATTAGGATATGTTCTCCTTCTAATTCAACAATTTGAATTCAATTTGGACCTACCAAGCTTTAGATATAACCATTTTATCATGAACACCTATTTGGGACTAGTTTCTGGATTAGGCATAAACCCTAACTTCTAACAAGTATAAGTTTGTACATGTAATGAATCAGGATATGAAAATTGTACCCATTATTATTAAATATAGTATATGAAATTACTCCAATTTTCACTCTTTGAATCATCCCCAAAATGTTTTTATAGAAAAAATGGAAAGATGACTCATTTTGAAGAAGGCAACCCTACTTTTAAAAACCTCAACTTCCACTAAGTATAACTACAAACTTGTAATGATTCAATACCAAAAATTTGTAACCTATATTCTTTGCTATATCTTCTAAAATACCTCTAATTTTTTCTATCTGAATTATTCTATAAAAAAATTATATTTAAAATTACAAGATGACCTTCAAAGAAAACCCTAGAACAAATCATCACAAGACTTCATCTTCCCTTGGAATTTTACCCTTCTTCACTTAATATTCCCTTGGAAATTTGATCCTCTAGGATGGGATTTTCTCTTATTCCTTATCTAGGTCAAATTGGTGTGATCCAAATTCCAAATGAAGCTCCTATTAATTATATGAGTCTTCTCCACATGAGGGGGTGCGACCAAGGGCCACAAATTTTTGGTTGCACCTCTTCCTTAAGGATGGATGACCTTAGGGGATTCTTTACTTTACTCTAGGGGCTTCTTCAATTGTATTTATGAGATTCTTCAATTGTATTTACGGGATTCTTCAATTGTATTTACGGGATTCTTCACTTGGATTTACGACATTATTAACTTGGATTCTTTAAGGCTCCATTTTTGTACAACTCAAAGTGGGCATGTGGAAGAAACCACATGTTATCTCATCCCATGAGGAACATGCTTAAAATATACTCCATAAGGAGACCACTTTGGAGTTGTATACACTTATGTCAAGGCTCCTTCAAGGCTCTTCAAGCCTTCTTCAAGTGGACACGTGATCATCACTTTAATGGGATTCTGATATTTTCTTTAAGGCTTCTTCTAAGGTTGACATCAATGACAACCAATTTTCCAACAATTTATAAGTTCATAGTTGCGCAATTACTCTGTGAATGATAATGGTTTATACAATGTTATAGATGTTTAACTAGTTGCATTCATGCTTGTTTAGAGTTTTTATATGCATTTAATTATGGGTATCATAAACTAGTTGAATATGTGTTTAAATTGCAGTTGGTAAGCTACATGAATTGATTAGAATTTTTTTTTTTTGTCTTATGTGTTTTTCTGTGTAGTAATGTTCCCTGGTTGAGTCGGGGGACATTATATTAACTCCATCCATAGCCATGCTCAATCAAAGAATCTTTACTTCATCCTTGAATTGATCAGGCCATGTATCCTCTATATGCTTCATGACTATTGAATTTGTTGGAATTCATCTAACAACATTCCCTCCATGGTCTGCGTATCCCGCAATAAATCATCCATACCAACCTCTATATCATTTCCTTCATCCCCAACATGTGAATAACTAGTTTTACTATTGAGGTTTTGAATTGGTGACTCAGGATGTAGTGGGAATTGAATATGTGGTTTTTTCAACCATTCTAGATATGCTCTCTCTCCGAGATCTTTTCATTTAGCAACAGTCTCATGACTTAACATTGTAGAGGGGTGCAATGATAGATGGTAGATATGTCGCTTGTCATCAGAATCCTAATTGTAAAAATATTGAACATTACATTGATAACATTAGTAACACAATGCTTTCAATATGTTCAAACATTATACCAAACACTTATTATTAGCATGGACATTTTCTTCCCAATAATAAACATGAAACCAACCCCTTTATAAAATAAATTTTTAATTAAGAAATACATTTACATTAGTTCCATTGCAATCCCAAAAATACAATTACTCAAACATATTTTTCTTTTTCCCTACAAGGTTGTCTACATAAAATATATCAATTTCATGGTGTAATATCGTTGACCTAGGATGTAATACTGGTATTGGTAGGGTAAATAAGTTTTCCATTTTCATCAAATATATGTTTGTGATATATTTCTCCTAATAAGAGCTTTCATAATTTCGAGACCATATGAATATCTTCAGCATCTGAACTTGAAAATGAATCTCGATCCTGCAAAATTCAATTAACAATTATTAAACTACACATGTATATGTAACATAAATTCAACGGGATAAATTAGTTATCAATAAAATCTAGACATACTACAATTAGTGTGAGAGAACTTGAAGGATTTCCAAAGATACGTAATGAGGCGACATTGGAATCTGAAGAATTGGCCATTTGATATTATAATTATTTATTTCCTGCATTTGAACAAAAAATCATCATCTTGGGTAGCATATAACAATCTAACTTCAAAAATAACTTCGAATAACTTTTACAACTGAAAACACACTTAAACAATCATTACCTTGCTTTATAATATCATTGTTTTTATCTCCCCATTGATAAAAAAAATATCTATCTAGCTTTACAAAATATAAAACTATTACTTGATCCATGAAAATATCCTCCTCGAACATAGAAAATGTGAATTTCATGCTCACCCCCCCCTCTCTCTCTCTCTTACACGTGTGCACGCGCATCAACCTCTCTCTTCCTATCACTTTGTATCCACCTCCCTCTCTCACTCACTATATACCCTTCCTTATCCCCCCTGTCTCCCCCACCAATGCACTTTATCATTTGTAAACGAACTAGTGTGTATGTATAAGAAAATGCACCAGTGCATTTAATTGAGATAAGCATCGAAGATTGACCTTTGTTATTACCTCTGCAAAGAAAAATCTTTGCATACTTTAAATATAGATGTTTGAATTTGCATTATGCAAATGTAACTATATTTTGTTTTTTATTAATAACACACCCCCCCGGTGAATTATTAATTAAATGTCACACTTGTTGATTAATTGGGTTGGTTGTCATTTATGTCAACCCTTGAAGAAAGTTCGGTAGCGAATTCTGGTAGCACAAAGGTTTGGGTAATGGACCCAAGTTTGTTTGATGGATAATGGTATGAGTTTTGATATATTTGCAGGTAAGACTATTCTAGATGGATATTACATGCCATTCCATTTCCGGTGGCATGTGGAATGTCACATAACTCCTCATGGTTAGAGAGTTATGGCCATGTGAAGTTGGAGAACCCTTATGAGTCATCTAGAATCCCTAAAAGGTCAAAGTAGTCAAAGTGTTTGCAAAGAAGAAATTATTTGAATAATAAAGTGAAGTGATGAGTGTACTATAAGTCAATGTAGATGCAAAAGAAATTATTTAAATAATAAAGTTAATGGAGAACTTACAAATTGTGGAAAGTGGTCAAGTTAAGTGGACAAGTGGTTAGAAGTGGGTTAACCCTAAAATAGTGAAAGTGGGTTAAGATGGTTAAAATCTAACCCCTTGAGGATACTACTTGAAATTATAAATAAGAGGCAAGGCTCTCTCATTTAATCAAACTTGAACATATTGAATATCTATTGTTGTGTAAGGCTTATTACAAGTACTCATTGATATATCTGAAGTTGCAAAAGTCTAAGGTAGCACAAAGGTTGGCGACGAAAGTTTCCAAATTACAGGGAATACTAAAAAACCCTAATTTTTGAGGTGTATCTGGGCTAACAATGTATTAGGGTGTTCACATGAGGGTAAAGCCATAGAAATTTGAGAATATGAATATGTTGAGGTTCTAGATTCTGAGATGAAGCTCCGAGGAAGGTCTAGAGTGATCAGATACATCAGGTCTATCCACTGGTTAAAAAGTTATGTTTTATTTCTACGAGTAGTTGGATTTTGATGTATGCATGAGAAATGGTTATGGATATTTGAGGATTATCCATAGAGAGACTAGTGAATGCATGGGATATTCTATATAAGTCAGATCTACAGAAATACAGTGCTGGTATAATCAATATTTATCATTGATAATTCTTGTTAGAGTTGAGGCACATCTTGTATTTCTTGGCATATGGCTAAGGGTTTTTTGTGGTACATGGTTGAGAGATTGTATTTGTGAAGTGGTTGATGTATTGAGAAACTGAATATTAGAAAAGGGTTTGATGTCTAGATCATGTGAGGGTTATTATACTTGTTCATGATTACACACACTTATATGGCACATGACTAGAGAGAGATATATATACTTTAGGTAAAGGTTATGTATGAGGATGCATGCATAGGGTACAGTTACCGTCTGGATAGAATGATAGGTTGCATATCTATGTGAAATAAGTTGCATAGGATCAGAACTTTTCAGAAGAAAGAAAACCCTAGTCTCAGAAGGTATACATAGGCTACATAACAGACATGACGCGTATATATGTAGGTTGTTGTATAGATAGGGCGCGTACATACGCTTGTTGCATAACTACATGTCACATATCCCTAGTTTCAGAAGGCATACACAGGCTTCATAATAGACATGATGCGTACATATGCATGATGTTGTACAGATATGGCGCGTACATACGCATGTTGCATAACTGCAGGTTGTGTATCTGTTGTATTTTGTTTGGTACATGTTCAGTTCAGGTACAGGTTGATTGCATGGTAGTAATACAGGTTGGTTGTAGGGAAGTAGTACATGTTGGTTGCAGGTCAGTGGTACATGTTGGTTCATTTGTATAGTGGTATATCTCACAGTGATAGTGTGACAATGGTTCCATCATTCTACTTCTATATCAGGGTAGTTGGATAGGGCAAGGACAAGTGGTTGTAGCCACCTTTTGGTTGTAGCCTAAGAACATAGGGGTTTGTAGCCTCCTTTTGGTTGTAGCTAGAGAATTGGGGAGTTGGAGCTTCCCTTAGGTTGTAGCCTGAGAAACTAGGGGGTTACAACCTCCTTCCAATTGTAGCTGGAAAACAAAGGAAGTTGGTGCTTCAAATGAATGTAATTCTTAAAGACGTATAAGAAAAAGCATTATGTTGTTTTCTCCTGCTTTGGGTTTCCACGTAAAAACAATGGTGTACTGTGTATGTGTATGATTTCTCATTTGTTCATTGCTTATTTACTCTGTAACTATTGGATGATAATGATACATTGATATAAAAACTTTATTTAGTGGTTAAAAAGGATTATATTTCTCTATTACTGATTCACCCCCCCTCTCAGTAATCCAACAATTGGTATCAAAGAAGGTTCCTTCAAGAATTAGTTTAACCATTGAAAGGTAGATCATGGAGAGAAACAACATGTATAAACATGGAATACCATTGTTTTATGGACAAAAGTATGCATTCTAGAGAAGAAGGATGAAAACATATATACATGCATAGTGATTTGAAATTTGGCAATCTGTAGTAGATGGATACAAAGAACCAACAATTATGCCAACAAGTGAAAGAGAAATAAAACACGGTCAAAATAATTCCAAATCCGCAAATGCACTTATGAATGGTCTTGGTGAATCGGTATACACCAAAGTTATGCATTGAAATCCTCTAAAGATATTTGGGAAAAACTTCAAAATATTTATGAAGGAGATTCAAAAGTCAAAGCAGCAAAGCTTCAAAGTTACAGAGGTAAGTTCAAACAACTAAAGATGAAGGAATATGAGAATATTGCAACTTACTTATTACGAGTCGATGAAATAGAAAACACAATCATAGGATTAGGAGAAGAAATTAAAGAATCTGTAATTTTTCAAAAGGTACTAAGATATCTTCCTATAAGATTTGATCCTAAGATTTCAACACTAGAAGAAAGAGCATATCTAGACTCAATAAGCATGGACGAACTACATGGAACCTTCATAGCATATGAAATGAGAACTGAATAGGAAAATACATATATAAAAGAAGCATCTTTCAAAACATCGAAAAGGTCAAAGAAATAGGGAAAGAAAAAAGAAAAATAACATAGTAGCAACAGTGACATCTCATAAGATGATGAAGAAATGGCCAACTTCGTTAAGATATTGAACAAGGGAACCAACGACATATATAAAGGTCAGCTTCCTTTGATTTTTTTTAATTGTGATGGTATTGGTCATTTTTCTAACAAATGTCCTTATAAATTTGTTGAACCTGCACAAAATAGATCTAGCTAAACAATAATACCACATTTGCAGAGAGAATTGTAGAAGGAAGAAGAAGGAGAGATAGAATGGAAGAATTCTCATTAACCATTTTCCACACTCAAAGAGTGAATGATTTACAATAGATATAGGATACATGAGTAAATAATAAACCATATTGGTGGTTTAGAGTGATCTGGACATACACCATCAGTTACGGGAGTGAATTGCCACCTAGTCTAGTCTCTCAGGCAGTTACGAGAGTGAACTGCCACCTAGTTGAGTTAACTAGTCAACTAGTCTTCAGTTAACTGACTGAACAAAGAGTAGTGAGGTGTTAACTCAGGGAATCAAGGCTAATGCGCTAGTTAGGTGATGATCCCAAGGCAATGCCAAATTATCATGGTGATGATCCCAATGTTGCATGGTGATAAAACTAATGCAACATTTAAACTCAACTCAACCAGTCAAACTAAAGTGTCAACTGAAAGAGATTATTCTCCAAGTGGAATATTCTCCCCTAAAATATAGGATACTGGATAATGAATAATTATGAATAATAAACAAGAAAAAACCTTAGGAAAAATAAATCCTAGGTGTGTGAAGTAACTCCAACACCCCCCTTGAACATCACTATGGTGAAAATAAAGATTGGGTCCTAGAAATGAGGCCATGTTAGGTACCCAAGTACAAAAGATACACTGAAAATAAAGTAAGGAAAGAGGGAAAACCTCATGGGAAAACCACCCCCTCAAATTACAATGCATAAAAAATTAAAATGAGAAGGAACAAAAAGTAGTTGCTAAGCAACATTGTCCTTCGCTCCAAGAAGACCTCACAACTGTGCAAGTTTCTGCTCGTTGAATATTCTGTTGAAGATGTAGATGTCTACACATATCTGATGAAGTATATGAATCATTGATATTTCTACAGATATCCACTTTATATTTTTTCATTGAATAATATCGAAATAAAGTTTGGATGAAATTTTGAAAACCATAAAACCGTTTCCGAAAAAATGCTGAAATTTTGTTGATTTTAAAAAGATTGTAACCTCACTTTCTGGACTCCGTTTCAGACGAATTTGTGTTTTGAAATTGGATTTTTTTCTGAGAGGAATTCAAATATCCAATTTGTTTCTACAAATTGTGCTCAGAAAATATCATAATGGAGTCTGAATTGCACGAATCTCTTTTTGTCTCTTGAGATGCATGCATGGTGCATGCAAAAGTGTCTGCATGTGACTCCTGAGATGTATGCCATACATCTTCCACATGAAATTCAGAAAACAAATCTGAAATGGAGTAGACATCATCTTAAATTAATGGAATACAAATTTATGCAAATACTTTTGTAGAATACTCTTCATAATAAGAGGCTTGATCTTCTGATGGATTCTCTTTTGGCTCTATCTTTCCAATCTCCTGCATGAAATCTTCACACTCTTATTTATTTCCAAATATAACCTCCAATATGGTCCACAATTCATTTGGAGTTGATTCTTGTGAGTCATCATATACTTGATGGAGAATTTCAGGAGAAATAAACGAGAGGATCCATCCTATGGCCATATCTTGTCTATTGAGAAAATTGTTTTTCTCATTGGAAGAATCAGGCTCTACTTCCATTGCCATAGTTATTTGGTACAAGCCTCTGCATATGAGCAAAAGCATAATTTTTGGCTTCCATTCTAAATAGTTATGAGGCATGAGAAGTATTTTCGGCGAATAATCCATCTTTTTATTGTCTTCAATCTTTTGTACGTGCAAATTTTTTTGGTGTAGATTTTTCTTAGAAGTCTGTCAGATATGATACCATGTAAATGTGTTGAACCTGCACACAATAGATCTAGCTAAACAATAATACACACATTTGCAGAGAGAATTGTAGAAGGAAGAAGAAGGAGAAAAATAATGAAAGAATTCTTAGTAACCGTTTTCCACACTCAAAGAGTGAATGATTTACAATAGATATAGGATACATGAGTAAATAATGAGCCATAGTGGTGTTATAGAGTGATCTGGACACACACCATCAGTTACGGGAGTGAAATACCACCTAGTCTAGTCTCTCAGGCAGTTACGGGAGTGAACTGCCACCTAGTTGAGTTAACTAGCCAACTAGTTTTCAGTTAACTATCTGAACAGAGAGTAGTGAGGAGTTAACTCAGGGAATCAAGGTTAATGCCCCAGTTAGGTGATGATCCCAAGTCAAGGTGAAATTATCATGGTGATGATCCCAATGTTGCATGGTGATAAAACTAATGCAACATCTAAACTCAACTCAACTAGTCAAACTGAAGTGTCAATTGAAAGAGAATATTCTCCAGGTGGAATATTCTCTCCCAAAATATAGGATACTAGATAATAAATAATTATGATTAATAAACAAGGAAAAACCTTAGGAAAAATAAATCCTAGGTGTGTGTGAAGTAACTCCAACAATACTCATAATAAAAATAAGGGGAATGATGAAGATTACTTAAATAACAAACACGCATATAAAGGAAAAAGAACCACAAAGAAAGTTTTCAAGAAAAACTTATGCACCAAAGAAGACATCTCCTCATCAGATGAAGATGAATTTAGTGGAAGTGAGACATAAATATTTCTATTCATGGTAGTAGAAGACTCTGATAAAGAAGACATCGAAGAAGAATATGAAGAGGCAGAAGTTGACTACCAATAAGAATTATTGATTGTCATATAAGTTATAAGAAGAGAAAAGAGGAAAAACAAGAAGCTATAAGAAGAACTAGATAAGAAGGAAGACACTCAAGAACTAGAACAGATCATCACGAAATTGAAGGTTCAAATAGAAGAATATAAAAGAATTGAAGAAGCACTCAAAGCACGGTTGGAAGAAAGAGACAATATCATTGGAAATTTGGAAGCATAAATTGTCACATTGAGAAAGGATCTTCAAAATAAAAATATGCAGAATAGCTCAAAAATTTTGGATGACATTATCAACAGTCAAAGTCATAATCATGGGAAGTATGGACTTGGATACAATCCGACTGAAAAGGGATCAAGCTCCAAAGCAACAAAACAAGAAACATATCAAAATTTTTATGAAAAAACAATCAAAGGGGATAGGAAGACCTAAAAGGAAGATTACATGGACACTCCTCCACTGAGAAGATTCAGATTTTAGAATTGACGACCGAAATAAACAAATAGGCCTCATGAAGAAGAATGATTCATAAGAGTAACTCCTTTAAGAAGATCTTCAACTCCCAGGTATCAAACTATGTTTTTGGGTTTATGTTATGCATGCAATAAGTTTGGACATAAATTAGTAAGTTGCAGAGCTAATAGCAAGAACATAAACAACTTTGAAAGTCATACAAAAAATAGTTATCCAAGAAGGCCTAGTGAAACATAGAGAGTAATCTACAACGGGTTTGAATCATTGAGCACTGAAGTGGAATGCTACAAGTGAAATAACTTTGGACACATGGCCAAATATTGTATAATGAGAGTCCCTCCTAGAGAACCACAACATAAAATAAGCGTGGTTGGTATGTTGACAGTGGTTGTTCAAAACACGAAGAACGGGTGAACAAAAACAAGGTCCCAGAGATCGCAAGATTGGAAATAAAACAAGATGAATAAAATTCTATAGAGAAAAGGAAAGATGTCAGATACATAAAGGTTTGGAAAATAACTGAAAGAAAAGAAGGAAAGGTAAATAAGGAATAGGTTCAAGAGATTGTACTTTCAGGCACTGTAGTGAGAGTTGAATCCACAGACAGAAAAAAAGGAAGTCATAGATTAGAGAGATGATGAATCTACTAATGAAGCTGATGATGAATACACTTCAAAGAAGGAATTTTTCAAAGCCATCCAACTTAGATAATCCTAGATAATATGAATAATAGATAGGGGGAGTGTATGCGATAGCTGTGACAGACTAAAGAACCATCCTTCAAGCAGCTTGCAGAGTTTGCGTATAAATATTTAGTGCACTTAGTTAGCATACGTACAATATGATAGATTAATCAGGTGCAATAGTAGTTCATGATAGTACAATGACATATGAGTCAAAATTATGGAAAGTTGTGTAGAAGTGTCTTGGACAATATGGACATAGATGAATTCCTAAGAGCACTTAGTAGGTTTGGAAAGATATATGACAATGGATGAGAGCATGGATTCCAAATCGACAGATATTTTTTGGACACATAGAATGCATACAACAATTCACATTCAAAACAGAGTAATGCTCATAAACAATAATGACAAAACTCCCTACGAGCTATGGAAAGGAAGTGCAGACAACACCCTCTACATCAAGGTAACTCAAGGTAGTATTTTATTAATTGAAATTTATGTTGATGATATTGTTTTTGGAAGTACTAATGATAGGTTAAGACATAAATTTGCAAAGGACATGCAAAATTAATTTGAAATGTCATTACTCAGAGAACTATCCTTCTTTCTGGGTCTTCAGATATATCAAAGAAACCAAGGATTTTTTTATTATCAAACTAAGTATATCAGAGAAAGGATAACGAGGTTCAGAATGGAATATTACAAACTAGTTGCAAGTTGAGCAAAGATGATGATTCAAAGTCTACATACCAGAGGCAATATCGGTCAATGATTGGTATCTTACTATATGTGACAACATCCAGACCAGATGTAATGTAGGCAGTTGGACAGGTGGCAGAATTTCAAGCAACACCAAATGAATCACATGTATTAGCAGTGAAGAGGATTTTCAAATATCTCAAAGGAACATAAAAGTTTG
Source organism: Picea sitchensis (assembly GCA_010110895.2). Classification (NCBI taxonomy): domain Eukaryota; kingdom Viridiplantae; phylum Streptophyta; class Pinopsida; order Pinales; family Pinaceae; genus Picea; species Picea sitchensis. The sequence continues at coordinate 133,172 of SNQJ01S0022435.1, forward strand.
GATTATGGTATCCAAATGGAAATGATCTATCACTTGCTTCCTACATAGATGCACATTGGGTAGGTTGCATTGATGACCGACGAAGCACCAATGGAGCAACGTTCTACTTGGGTGAGTGTTTAGTATCTTGGCTAAGAAATAAACAATCATCACTATCATTATCTACAACCAAAGAATAATATATTGCAGCAGCAACAAGTTGTACATAGGTTCTATGGATGAAACAAACTCTGACAGATATACATGTTGAGTATGATGAGCCCATTGCAATCTATTATGATAATACAAGTGCCATCAATATCTCAAAGAACCTGTTGATGCATTGAAATATGAAGCACATTCCAATCAAGTATCACTTTCTAGGGGAATAGGTTGCAGAGAATAACATCAGAGTTGAATATGTGGGCACAAAAGAACAAGTGGCATGCATCTTTACAAAACCACTTCCATGGGAAGCCTTTGAGTATCTTTGCCAGAGACTCAGAGTAATTTCTACTCCAAAATGAATGCTTTTTGAATGCTTATCTTATATGTCTTAGATTTACATGAGGAAGCACCATAAAGAGGATAGTTCAGGTTGGGAGATCAGTTTCATAAAGAGTTCAGTCAAGGGGAGTATCCCCAAGAAAAGTTTAGTTAGGGGGAGTAGCCCTAGATGGGAAGATACCATTGTCATTGATGGCAAAAGGGGAGATATTTATCAGATACAGAGCACAAAGGCATGGTTCTAGGGGGAGCGATGGTCACAGGGGGAGAATGAGTGATATGACTTCAGTATTACATGACATGACTTCAATATTGTATTAGAGTTTTGCCATCAATTCCAAAGGGGAATATTGTTGATTAATTGGGTTGGTTGTCATTGATGTCAACCCTTTAATAAAGTCTGGTAGCGAATTCCAGTGGCACAAAGGTTTGTGTAATGGACCCAATTTTTTTTTATGGATAATGGTATGAGTTTTGATATATTTGCAGGTAATACTATTCTAGACGGATAGTACATGTATGCAATTTCCGGTGGTATGTTTTTCTATGTAATAATGTTCCCTGGTCGAGTCGTGGAATGTTATATTAACTCCATCCATAGCCATGCTCAATCAAAGGCTCTTTACTTCATCCTTGAATTTATTGGGCCATGTATCCTCTATACACTTCATGACTATTGAATTTGCTAGGATTCACATAACTCCTAGATCACTTCTATGTGAGGCGTGCCACCCCTACAACATGGATAATTGTTTGAAATGAAAGAGACTTTGAATCCTTCGAATTATAGGCATGTTCCTCAATATCTTATGAGGAGCACAATGTGCCTTACCCTTTTTTATTTATTTATAGTACATGTCATGCCCACATTATGGACATATGTCTTTGTTCACATATTCTTTTATGTATAGAATACAATCATTCGAACATGCATGGTATGATATGTACTCAACACCCAACATTTTCATCATTTTCTTTGCCTCTTTGCAACTATCATGCAAATGATTATCACTCAGAATTACCTTATTTTTTAATAACCTGCAATAAGTGGGAAATAGAAATTTACACTGTCATAAAATCAATAAAATGAATAAAATCAACCCTTTTCTTCCTTCATTGTGTGACAAGATTCCTTAAACATTTAGGTGAATTAATGGTTAGTTACCTCAAAAGTTTTATGAAACATGCGTCTGACATAACATACATTGTTTTCAAGTTGTACAATAACATTATTGTCCCTAGTAGAGTATACCTTGCAAACTCTTGTACTGCACCAAATAGAGGGGTGGTGGAAGCAGATTTTAGGTTTTCGTAGAAGGTATCTATGACATCAACTATTGGATTACTGAGAGGGGGGGGGGTGAATCAGTAATAGGGAAATTTAATCATTTTTAACCATATAATCCAAGTGTTATATCAATGAATCATTATCATCCAATAATTGCAGAGTAAATAAGCAATGAACAAATGAACAATCATACACATACACAATACACCAGTGTTTTACGTGGAAACCCAAATCGGGAGAAAACCACATAATGTTTTTTCTTATATTTCTTGAATAATTACATTCATTGGAAGCACCAAATTCCTTTATTTTTGAGCTACAATTGGAAGGAGGCTCCAACCCCCTAGTTTCTCAGGTTACAACCAGAAAGAAGCTCCAACTCCCCAATTCTCTGGCTACAACCAGAAGGAGGCTACAACCCCCTATGTTCTCTGGCTACATTCAGAAGGTGGCTACAACCACCTGTCCTTGCCCTGTCCAACCGCCCTGAAGTAGAAGTAGAATGATGGAACCACTGTCACACTATCACTATGAGATATACCGCTGTAAACCTCTACCAATAAATATGAACCATGCATCAACCATGCATCAACCTGTACCTCAACCTGTAATCAACCTGTACCATAAACAAGTGCATCAACCATGCACCAAGCTGTACCAAACAACCTGTAATCAACCTGTACCATACAAAAGTGCATCCAACCATGTACCAAGTATGTACCAATCATTTGTGTCAACTACTCATCAACTATGAGTCATCAATATGTACCAACATCATCAACTATACACCTCATGTATGTGCCAACTCATCAACTACTTGTCTCAACCATGTACACAACTTGTACCTCAACCAAAATACCTCATCAATTTCATCATACAAATATGATTTGTAGCTCTGTAATAGACCTAGTGTATATGATCACAGTCCTGTAAACCTTCCTTAACTTTAACAACAAGAGACTAGCATTTTCATCAAACTTTTCTTTAGTCTCACATGCCTAGTTTTGGATTAGTCAATAACCCTAACTTGAAGTAATCATAACTTTGTAACTGTAATGTATAAATATATGAAACTGATATACAATTTTTTTCATTCTTTTTTATGCAGTTCCTCCAAGTTTCACTACTTGGAACCTCTCAGAAAAGGAGTTATATAAAAAATGACATACCTTGTTGAATTTAGGATTATTCTAGAGAGCGACCTTGTAGAGCGTGCCCCGCACGAAATATTTGTTGAAATGATATGAAACTATTAAAAAAAATACTACAGACTGTAAACTAAGAAACACATTTGGTTTCACTGAATTTGAATATGTTATGAAGAAATTATGACATTTTTACCCGAAACACCTGTTTTTGACTAGTTTCAGGACTAGCCACAAACCCTATTTTCCACGGAGTGTAACTCCAAAAATACAATGACCCACAAGATGAATTGTTTACCACAATAATTGGATATGTTTTCTCAATGGAATAGAAATTTCACGGTTTGAATCATTATATAAAAAAAGTTATCGCGAAAATTGTGCGATGACCTGTAAATAACATACCTTAGAAAGCACCATCAAAAGAATTTATCCTTCTTTGCATTTCAACCTTCTTTTCTTCACCTTCCCTCATAATTTTGGCTTATATATCCTTGGTTACCTCAGACACCTATAGATATTCAATATGCTCAAGTGTATCTGAAATGAGAGAGCCTTGCCTCTTATTTATACTCTCCAAGTAGCTTCCTTAAAAACATCTTCTAGGTCACTTGGCTCCACTTTCCTTATTTTAGGGTTAACCCACTTCTAATTTATCCATTAAATTTATTATTGAAATAATTTAT
>SNQJ01S0022436.1:0-12395 GCA_010110895.2 Picea sitchensis
TCAATTACTATCATTTCACCGATCAGGGTTGAGTTTCAAGAGCACTTCCATATCTTTATCAATGAAAAGAGAGAGACATTCTAGCTACAATTGAAGGGAAAAGGGTATGTGGATTCCATAAACCTAGAATAATATGGAATCGACATACCCTTTTCCATAGAATATACTAACTAGATCCAAAAACCAAAGACACAAAATATGGTACTACAGATATAATATATTATCAAGGAAAAAACAAGCTACATGAAATTTGGACATTTGAACAAAAAATTACAAGTTAAATGAGTACATCAATAAAAAAAAACATACTAACCTTGCAAGTTCAAAATCCGAGCTATGTAGATCGAGAATTGGATTTGTTCAACCGGTGGGTGACGGAAAAAATAAACAACTCAAACAAAAGCCAAGAACAATGTTGCAACTATAGCAATTGTGTCGCAAAGTCTCTTAAAGTCAGGTATATATAGATCAAATAGTCAACTAGCCATTAACACCGACCAATGAGATAGGCAAAATTTTCGTCACTATTGCCACGAAAGTTTGTGGCAATAACGATGAAATTTCGTGGTAATAGCGATGAAAATCCTGACCAAGTTAAATAACCTATTTGTGTCTATTGCGATGAAATTTCGTGGCAATATTGACGAAAATCCCACCCTATTTAAAAAACAGATGAAACTAATGGAAATGTGGAAATATTTCATGGAATAATCCGCCCAAATGTAGTAGTGAGAAGAATTAAGATGAAATAGAGCCACCAATTCAAAACAACTTCTTCAGGGTGAGAAGCATGATTGTATGTGTATCCCTATATATGTCCCCTTGGATCATAACATGTACTTTGTGAGGTTAGAAAGAAATTTTAATCTTTGGAAAACTGCCAAAACTTCAACCTCATTAATCATGGCTTCTCTACTGCCCCATTTTGAACCAAATCTCTTTATGTTCTATACCTCCTCTCATGCATGCTACCCAAAAGTTGGAACATGTATTATGTCATTATAAGAAAGTGATTACATTAGATTTAGAAAGAGAGGGGACATAAACTTCTAAAAGGAAGAGGGGACTCTGAAAGAGTTCGAAACGTTTTAATAGAAATGAACCCCAATTTCAAACACTTTGACGAAGCAATTTAGGATCCTTACATAACTTAAGAAAGGAGAACCATTTTTTTAGTAGAGGAAACCTAGAACCATTTCAAAAGCATAGCTAATTTTAGGGATTAAATGCATAATTAGGACTCAGGAGTCACACAATTTCCACAAGAAAACAGTGAAAGGAGAAGCATGTTAAACCTATTAGAGAAGCTTAAAAATGTCATGCAAGCGTTCTTAAATTTGGGGATTGGTCATCGCTATTGAATTTTACTATTGAATATGGGTTTGATCAGACATTAAAGCATGAGAAAACCATACTCCAAAGGAAATTGCATTTTGCATGAATCAAATAATACAATTTTCTAAGGAAAAAATCATTATAAAACATCAATGTTCTCCTACATAATTTTCACTAGTCCAAATATCTTGAATTCCTTATTGAAGAGGAAGTAAATTGGTGAAGAAAACGAAAGTGCCAATCCACTAGAGCATATTAATGATGTGAAAACTTGTTATTGGTAAGTTAATAAGTGTAGGATTAATAGAGAAATTTACAATTTGATTTTCCTCGATATTCAATATTTGACCTAAACCAACACAATATTTAATTTTGAATCCTTTGTGATTAATATAACTTGAGCATCTTGCAACAAAAAAAGTTACATGCCAATCTAGAGAAATTCTTATTTGACATGCAAATAATTCAATATCTGGGATACACTATGGATGAACACATTGTGCATCATCTATCCAACATCCAAGTCATTCATGATTGGTCGAACCCGAAGACTCTACCAAAGCTCCATTGTTTCTTGGGCCTTGCCAACTTCTATCATAGGTTCACGTTGGGATTATCTCATATTGCTTGGCCCCTAATCCATGTGACCAAGGGTGGGGACAAATCCAAGTTTGTTCAAACTAAGTCACAACAAAAAGACTTATTCAAGGATCTAAAACACTGCCTTTGTTGAATGCCAATAATCACTCTACCAAACCTAGAGAAATGCTTTGAGATCGAGACAGATGCTTCAAATCATGCTATTGGTGAAATCCTCACTCAACATGGACATCCTATGTACTATCATAGTCAAGAAATGATATCCAATCACTTGAATTGATGATCTTCTTGATCAACTCAAGGGTGCCAAGATTTTTAGTAATATTGATTTGAAGTCATGCTAACACTAAGTACCAATTGAGCAAACTAGTGTATGAAAGACAAACTTCAAGTCTAAAGAATGCATTTTTGAGTGCTTGGTCATGCCCTTTGGATTTATCCGATGCACTAGAAACATTCACAAAGATCATGGATGATATCTTATGGAAATTCACAAATTATTTTGTGGTTGTATGTTTGGACGATATTCTCATCTTCAACAAAACTTGGGTAGAGTATTTGCAGCCCATTCAATAGAACCTGAGCATCTTGAAGCAACACAAGTTACATGCCAATATAGAGAAATTCTTATTTGAAATGCAAAGAATTTAGTATCTGTGATACACTATGGATGAACACATTGTGCATCATATATCCAACATCCAAGTCATTCATGATTGGTCGACTGTGAAGACTCTACCAAAGCTCCATTGTTTCTTGGGCCTTGCCAACTTCTATCATAGGTTCACATTGGGATTCTCTCATATTGATTAGCCCCTAATACATGTGACCAAGGGTGGGGACAAATCCAAGTTTGTTCAAACTAAGTCACAACAAAAAGATTTATTCCAGGATCTAAAACACTGCCTTTGCTCAATGCTAATAATCACTCTACCAAACCTATAGTAATGCTTTGAGATCGAGACATATGCTTCCAATCATGCTATTGGTGCAATACTCACTCAACATGGACATCCTATGTCCTATCATAGTCAATAAATGATATCCAATCCCTTGAATTGATGATCTTCTTGATCAACTCAAGGGTGCCAAGATTTTTAGTAAGATTGATCTGAAGTCATGCTAACACTAGGTACCAATTGAGAAAACTAGTGTATGAAAGACAACCTTCAAGTCTAAAGAATTACTTTTTGAGTTCTTGGTCATGCCTTTTGTATTTATTTGATGCACTAGAAACATTCATGAAGATCATGGATGATATCTTGTGGAAATTCACAAATTATTTTGTGGTTGTATGTTTGGACGATATCCTCATATTCAACAAAACTTGGGTAGAGTGTTTGCATCCCATTCAATAGAACCTGAGCATATTGAAGCAACACAAGTTACATTCCAATCTAGAGAAATTCTTATTTGAAATGCAAATAATTTATTATCTCGGATACATTATGGATGAACACATTGTGCATCATCTATCCAACATCCAAGTCATTCATGATTGGTTGACTGCGAAGACTCTACCAAAGCTCCATTGTTTCTTGGGCCTTTCCAACTTATATCATAGGTTCACGTTGGGATTCTCTCATATTTCTTGGCCCCTAATCCAAGTGACCAAGGGTGGGGAGAAAGCCAAGTTTGTTCAAACTAAGTCACAAAAAAATGAATTATTCAAGGATCTAAAATACTGCCTTTATTCAATGCCAATACTCACTCTACCAAACCTACAATAATGCTTCGAGATGGAGACATATGCTTCAAATCATGTTATTGATGTAGTCCTCACTCAACATGGACATCCAATGGCCTATCATAGCAAGACACTCTCAAATTAGGTTCACAAGTACCTTAATTGTGACAAGGAGATGTACACTATTATGCATGCCTATCGCTAATGGAAGCATTAGATTATAGGGAAGGAGATGATCATCCACATTTATCACAAGACCCTATATTTCATGCAGATGTAGGGAAAGTTATAGAAAGACTGCCATCAAAAGTGGTGAACATACATACAACAATTCATGAACATCAATTATAAGAAGGGAAGCACAAATCACATTACAGACTACCTCAACTGGCAACCAGTTGTGGAATTTACCACAATGCTCAAATATTCTAAACATGAGACCTTTGGGAGCCCCAATTGTATGAAAATGACCCTAACTTTGTTGTTACCTATTTGACACTAGGTGCAGGAAAACTAGTCTCAAACTTCCATCTCTAGGATGATTTTTGTGCCACCTAGGCTATCTATGTGTTCCTTGAAGTAGCATTAGAAGTAATTTGGGAGGTGAATTACAATTGGGTGGAAAAGTACTTTGGCATGGAGAAGATAGTGGTAGTGTTGCCAAATAACTTATACTAGCCAAATCTTTAACAAGATGCCACCATGTATATTACATCATGCACTATTTATTCCATTGCTAAGCTTACCATCAAGAAGCATGGGTTTTGCAGCCTTTTTCCTACCCTAGACAGACCCTAGGAATCTATCAAAATGGACTACATGTTTTGATTACCTTCAACCAAACATGGAAATTATTGTGTATTCATGGTTGTTGATTGATTCTCTAAGATGGATATTTTGATACCTTGCAAGAAGAGTATCAAAATAGGGACCATTGCTATGCTCTTCTTCAAGAATTATCGGGTTCATTTCGAGCTCCCATAGACTATTATTTAAAATAGGGATTGTTGGCAATGGAAGTCACTCCTAGATTGCTTGTAGGAGTAGAGCCCGACGCCCATCAGTTTTATGTCACGATAGTTTTAATGGGTGATCAAATGGGTAGAGACTCGGGAAGATATCACTCAAACTCAGGGACTGGGTCCGGCATGCTAGGAACAAAGGAGGCCTTGATCTAACTTCAGTCCGTGGGTTGATTTGAAAATGAGCAAGTTGAAGACTTGGTGAGAGGAGTGGACAAACTACCTCAGGCAACAAGCCTTTCAGTAATTTGTAGAAGAAAAACTCTGAATGCGAGATCCTCTGTTCAGAGCTTCAAGAAGCTCAGAGGGGGGACTTGACTGGATTCTCCAATTCCAAGTCGTTCAGCGCTAAGAAAATCACAGGGACCAATTAGAAATAGTGCAACTTTTACAGTGATCAAACTCTACATCATCCTATAACAGTTACCGCTTGACTGGATTCTCCAATTCCGAGCCGTTCTAATACAGTGTAGACAAAGACGTGAAAGAGACTAACATTCATCAGACAAGAAGTCTCAAGAGTCCAGACATAACCATGAAAACAGTGCTTCATTAAAGTTTTACAACCGGGAGCCTCACTCAACCATTGATACTTTCAAAAATGGCGAAAACGCCTACATATACTCCAAAAACAACAACAACAACAAAAACAAGACGCTGCATTAAAATATTGCGTCTGCATGTCTTCTGACAGTCTGCCCATGCAGAATCAGGATGATCGTGTGCGCCTATGACATATGCTACCTTAACTTCGCATGGCCTTTGTAGGGGAGGTAGCCGAAACATTAAAGCCAAAATGGCGTGTGCAGACTTCTCTGTCTAATCAAGGACTTCGGCATGGATTCTTTGGATAATCAGTACATAGAACTCCTTCGAACAGATCACTTTCTAGACTCCTCATACCCTATACTTAATGCATGAGGACAGGCTCCAACCACCGCTTCTCACCTTCAATTGCTTCAAGCGAAAAACAGGCTTGAGGTCGAATCAAATGGAACCCGGAGACGCAATGATCCTTTTGGAAACTAGACCTGATGCCTTTGGCCCCCTTTGCAAAGCCCTTTCTATTTCCCAAGTGACCACGGGCTATGACCTTATGTTTATTTCCGCAGGCGCTTTTGGCGTTCGCGAATGGGAAGGAGCTAATCCCTGTTTTTTTGAAATCGCGATGAGCGAAACATCAAGACGACTTAATCTGGTGCCACGCATCCCTCTCAGATCTGACGGTCCTGAAGTCACTCAGTGATATTGTGGGTCCGAGTCATGGATGCTCCCGGCACCTCACGCATCAGGAATATGAAGGAGCTGCTCCTTGCGGTTTGGGGTCGCGATGGACGAAACGCCGAGATGGCTCAATTGGTCGCCAGGTGTCCCCTTTGGATGGACGACTGAGGTTGCTCCGTAATACCGTGGGCTCGACTCTGGGCGCTTTCGGTGCTTCGGGGTTTCGAGATGTGAGATGACGAGGGACTTTTACCCTTCAAACTCCCGAATGTTGATATGCCGACTAGATCTTGCACTAAGTGTCGCTAGATCGGACGACCCAGATTTAGTCTTGGCATATAGTCTCTTTCTTTGACGCTATATATCGGTCAACTTGGTAGCCCCGATATCTCGACGACCATTGATCTATTCTTATGGATGAATCCGGGCTGTTGACAATGTAATTTCACCTGCTCACTTGATTGGAAGCCATAAAACGAGATTTTTTCATGCTGCGCTTGGGCGCTCCTCGTGCAACCTGCAGACCTGGATGCTCTTGAACCCAAGACAAGAATTATCACTAACATTAGGCTCGATGGGGGATACAGTCATCCCTGTGATTCTCTAAGAACTCATTACGCAGCTTCATTGCCTTGTTGTTGGGCTATGGAGTCATGCTCAAAACATCCTGCTGCTGAAACTACAGGCCGAAAAATAAAAGTAAAAAAATAAATCTACATGCTCAAAGGAGCTTATTTATATGCAGTCCTAATGCTAATAAAATATTTTACATGGGCTAGGTGAAAGAAAACTTCCACCATAGCCATTCAAGCAGCTTCCTGGATAGAAGCTCCTTCCTTCTGTCGATGATCACCAACAGATAGTGTAACCGTGACAGCAGAACGGCTACACTCTTCAAATTCTCCTCACAGGGTGAAGTTGATATGGAATAGGGCAGCTCCAAGGCATAAAGAATATGCCACTCCATGTATTCACCTACAGGGTCATAGAATGAGTGGCGAATTTCAGAAAATTGGTGACAGGCAGCCTCCTCTGCTACAGAGTTGCTCGCATGTGGTTGAATATCTTTGATAAGCACAGGTGAGTGGACAACTGGCGTAGGCTCACTGATCTCAGGTGGTAGATTCCCGCTGACTGGCTCTGGAATGAAATATGCACTCGGTTGTTGCTCTGGTTCCTTTTCCTCTTCTCGTCTCTCCCCTGAGTCAGATTCATATTCATCATAAATAGGGACCATGGGGTGGTTGTGCTTGTTGACTAGCTCTTCAGTATCTTTATAGTGATCAAATGCAGGATAAGCTTGTTGCTCATCATCACTATAATATACATCAAAAAGGGGTTGTCCATCATTGATATGACCCTCCTCCAGAACATTGATCCCATCAAAAATTTCTGTTTCAGGGATAGTGGGACCTGTTGCTTCTGGCTGCTCATACATAATCCTTTTCTCTTTAATCCTAGGTAAAAATATATCGTGAGAAACCCCCTGGGGGAAAAGAGAAGAATCCTCTTCCACAACTAACCCCTCTTTTAAAAAGATAGGGTCTTCATCGTCATGATCAGAGATGCTAGGACCATTTGCTTCAACCTGATATCCAAGTGAGTCATCTACCATGGACCACATTTTCTCTATAAACTCACAATTTACACAAGAGGCATGTTGATCGTTATGAACATCTAAAAGAATAGAGGCATCTGATATGATGTCAGATGCTTCCATTCTAGGGCTAACACAATTAATATCATTCAACACCTCCATATTTTCCTGGAAAATGATTTCCTCCATAGTAAAAGCTTCATCATGGACCTGGTCTTCAGGGCTAGCAGAGGCTTCATGAAGCGAAGAAAACTCCTCACAACAGTTTTCAAACAAACAATTATCTGGATAGTAGTCTTTACAAAATGAATGAAAGTTGTATGAAAACCTGTTAAAGAGTGGATGCTCACAGCAGGAAGAGATCGACACCACTCAAGAGCAACTCCCTTTAATGAATACCTGAAAAGCTTAATCTGGACATCTTCATGCATGATATTAAGTCGATGAATAACCTCATGAAAGTCCAGTAAATGCTCAGCTGGTTCCTCCCAACTTGTTGCATGAAATTCAGTGAGGAAATCTTCCCATTGGTCTCTATCAGGAAGTGCATTAGGAAAACCAACTATCTGAGAAAAGTCACAGAAAGCAAACCTTTGAGCCAAAATTTTCTCCATATCGAACCAGTGGAGTCGCTAATTGATCCTCGAATCATGGAGTTGCCAGGTGAAAGATGCGCAACTTCAAATGTGTCTGGTCCTTGTTCACCATCAAAGGCCAAATCTTAACATTGTCATTACCCCAGGAAGCTTCTCAGGCTGAGAAAGCAGCTGCTGAAACCTTCTCGAGAAAGCTCCTCTGGGTCAGCTTTCAGGTGTGCCAACAGTAGTCACAGCTGAAACAGTGATGTGGAAACAATGGAGTCGCCACAGTGGAGTTGCCAGGTGCACAGTAGCAATCTTTAAGGGCTTTGATGTCTGATGCACCTTCAGAATTAGAGGCTCAATGTCGTTCTTCCCAGGGAAAATATTCAACTTCGTTGCCGGCAACAGTGCCAAAAATGTTGGCGACAGAAGTCACTCCTGGATTGCTTGCAGGAGCAGAGCTCGACGCCCATCAGTTTTATGTCATGGTAGTTTTAATGGGTGATCAAATGGGTAGAGACTCAGGAAGATATCACTCAAACTCAGGGACTGGGTCCGGCATACCAGGAACAAAGGAGGTCTTGATCTAACTTCAGTCAGTGGGTTGATTTGAAAATGAGCAGGTTGAAGACTTGGTGAGAGGAGTGGACAAACTACCTCAGGCAACAAGCCTTTCAGTAATTTGTAGAAGAAAAACTCTGAATGTGAGATCCTCTAGTTCAGAGCTTCAAGAAGCTGAGAGGGGGGACTTGATTGGATTCTCCAATTCCAAGTCATTTAGCGCTAAGAAAATCACAGGGACCGATCAGAAACAGTGCAACTGTTACAGTGATCAAACTCTACATCATCCTATAACAATTACCGCTCGACTGGATTCTCCAATTCCGAGTCATTCTAATACAGTGTAGACAAAGACGCAAAAGAAACTAACATTCATCAGACAAGAAGTCTCAAGATTCCAGACATAACCAGGAAAACAGTGCTTCATTAAAGTTTTACAACCAGGAGCCTCGCTCAACCATTGATACTTTCAAAAATGGTGAAAACGCCTACATATACTCCAAAAACAACAACAACAGCAAAAACAAGACGTTGCATTAAAATATTACGTCTGCATGTCTTCTGACAGTCTGCCCATGCAGACTTAGGATGATTGTGAACCTATGATAGACGCTACCTTAACTTCGCATGGCCTTTGCAGGGGAGGTAGCCGAAACATTAAAGGCCAAAATGGCATGTGCAGACTTCTTTGTCTAATCGAGGACTTCGGTATGGATTCTTTGGATAATCAGTACACAAAACTCCTTCGAATAGACCGCTTTCTAGACTCTTCGTACCCTATACTTAATGCATGAGGACAGGCTCCAACCACCCCTTCTCACCTTCAATTTCTTCAAGTGAAAAACAGGCTTGAGGTCGAATCAAATGGCACCCAGAGACGCGGTGATCCTTTTGGTGACTAGACTCGATGCCTTTGGCCCCCTTTGCAAAGCCCTTTCTATTTCCCAAGTGACCACGGGCTATGACCCTATGTTTATTTCCATAGGTGCTTTCGGCGTTCGCAAATGGGAAGGAGCTAATCCCGGCTTTTTTGAAATAGTGATGAGCGAAACGCCGAGACGGCTTAATCTGGTGCCACGCATCCCTCTCAAATTTGACGGTCCTGAACTCACTTGGTGATATTGTGGGTCCGAGTCATGGACGCTCCCGGCACCTCGCGCATTGGGAATATGAAGGAGATGCTCCTTGCGGTTTGGGGTCACGATGGATGAAACGCCGAGATGGCTCAATTGGCCGCTAGGTGTCCCCTTTGGATGGACGGCTAAGGCTACTCCGTAATATTGTGGGCCTGAATCTGGGCGCTTTTATCACTTCGAGGTTTGGGGTTTTGAGATGTGAGATGACGAGGGACTTTTACCCTTCGAACTCCCGAATGCCGATATGCCAACTAGATCTTGCACTAAGTGTCACTGGATCGGACGACCCAGATTTAGTCTTGGCATATAGTCACTTTCTTTGACGCTATATATCGGTCAACTTGGTAGCCCCGATATCCCGACGACCGTTGATCTGTTCTTATGGATGAATCTAGGCCATTAACAACGTAATTTCACCTACTCACTTGATTGGAAGCCATAAAATGAGATTTTTCCATGCTGCGCTTGGGCGCTCCTCGTGCAACCTGCAGACCTAGATGCTCTCGAACCCAAGACAAGAATTATCGCTAACAGGGATAACATGTTCTTGAGTAATTTCTAGTCCAATCTATGGTTAAGGATGGACACTAGACTTACCAAATCAACTACCTTCCACCCCCCAATAGACATAGGTAGTCAACATGATGATTTTACATATCCTGAGAATGTACAACTCCAAACATCCATGCACATGGGATGAGATCCTTCCTTTTGTTTAGGATAGCTATAATAGAGCCCTTCATAGTTATATTAGCCAAAACCCTTTTCAGGTGTGCTCGAGGTTTGAGACCTTGGCCCCAATTGACATAGCCCTTTCCATTGCATCTACAAATCCATCACATTTAAAAACAAGTTCATGATATTTTATAGAAATCCAATGCCAACTACAAGAAGCACCATGATAAGCATCAGGTTCCACAAAAGTTCATGTGGGAGATAAGGTATGGTTGCATTAGTAGAAATAACACATTAGATCCCTATTAGAAAATCCACCCACTTTGATAGAGGCCTTACACCATCACCAAGGCTATGGGTGAGAATATTTTTGAATTAAGAATCAATCCCCCTTTCCTTGGCTTGCACCCTATATTTAATGTGGAGCTCCTCTAAACATAATTTCCACCTATCTTGGACAACTCAGAGGTGGTCAAGAACTTTCCCCCTACAAAACTCAAACCTTCCTATAGCGAGTAGGTGATAACCAATCAAATAATGGACATAAATATGTAGGGAACCCACCAATAGAACATCCAACTCTATCAAGTCATTAAAGCAAGGAAACTCCTTCACCAGGGTAAGTGACTCACCAAAAGTTAGATTCAACAGAAGTCTCCCCATCTATGGGAGGAATTTAATGTCATGGGGACCATTTACTCATAAGGGGAGACTATATAGGTGAATATTGGTTTCCACCTACATATTTCATTGATTTAGAATGGTTCCACATCCGTAATTTTACGATAGTTTTATAGGTCCCCAACTTCTAGTGCATTTTTGGGGCATTTCCCTTGGATTTTTGATAGTTGAAATATACCACAATTTTGATTATGTGTCGTACCAAACTCATAAAGCATGGATTAATCTTTATTATGGTCCAATAAGAACCCTAAATAGATTTTGTATGAAAAAGTTGTGCCCCCGAGAAGTTGACGTCTCAACTAGCCCCCTTGAGGTTTCCATTCCATTTGCCATATCATTTCTAGGGTTAGGGTTTTGTATCTTAAGGATTTTTTCATCATAGGGCATCGTACTTTATGTTAAAATGCACTTTTGTCCTCTTATACTTTCTTCTAACAAATGAGGATAGCTAACACATCTCCCTTCATAGATAAACCATCCACCATTCTAACTAGTTTGTACTGCTTTGCATTTTACAGTCTTTTTGCATTTTACAGTCTTTTTCCATTTCATTCATTAATACAATTTGAGTTTTACTATATTATTATGCTCTCTGCAATATGTGTGTGTGTGTGTGTGTTTTTCCATTTATATTTCTACATTCACTTCCTTCCCTATATAATCCATATCAATATTTATCTTATCTTATACTTTTACTTTTGACACAATTTGTTTCATTAAATATATATCTCATATTATAATTACATATGTTGATGCCATATTTTTAATCTTTCTCCCTTATCATATAAACTCTCTTAAAATCCAAACTACTATAAAATATGCACTTTTAAAATAATTTATAAAGACTTAACAAATTTAAAATAATCAAATTTTGATATCATTCACATAATACACAAACTTTTAAACCATGAGATATAACCCCAAAAACAAAACTTGTTAAGTACCTGAATAGATCTGAATATAAATCTCAACAATAAACCAATAATAAACACCAAACCATTCACCAAGACACTTAACACAAGAAATAACCAAAACCCTTGAGGTAGGGCAACACCATATATTAATCCTTAAGGAAGGATAACACTCCTCAAGCAATCCTTCCTTGTACAATCACAATATTCTTCACTATGTTTTATTACATTGCTTACACTTCTTTATATATCTCTCTCTATCTCTTAGGAACCTTCTAGAGAGCCTTCTCACATTTATTACATCTAACTACCATAGTGGGCCTTTATTAATATAGTGGACCTAGTCCACCTTACATTGAATGACCACACTCTCATATATTAA
>SNQJ01S0022436.1:30368-67147 GCA_010110895.2 Picea sitchensis
ACTTGTGTACTGAATGAAGCACTTTATTTGATAACAATTCATTTCAATTTCTAATATGTTTCCCCATATCTAGAATCCTCATTATCTTATTATATTCTTATTATTGTTGCCTTTCCAAGTTGTGAAGAATTTATAAGAAATATCTAAGTGATATTCCATTGCTTTGTAATATCTCTTCATGTATCCACAAATACTTGTGGATACCTTTGATATCTCATGGATCCATGTTGTGCCAGAATCAATATGGAAAACTAGGTTTCCTACAAAAATCTAGGAAAACCAGTTTGTCCAAAAAAGGACCAAAAGAACTCTTATGGAAGATGGGAAGAATTAAGACGAAATAGAGCCACCAATTCAAAACAAATTCTCCAGGGTGAGAAGCATGACTGTATGTGTATCCTTATATATGCCCCCTTGGATCATAACATGTATTTTGTGAGGTTAGAAAGGAATTTTAATCCTTGGAAAACTGCCAAAACTTCAACCTCATTAATCATGGCTTCTCTACTGCCCCATTTTGAACCAAATCTCTTTATGTTCTATACATCCCCTCATGCATGTTACCCAAAAGTTGGAACATGTATTATGTCATTATAAGAAAGCGATTACATTAGATTTAGAAAGAGAGGGGACATAAACTTCTAAAAGGAAGAGGGGACTCTGAAAGAGTTCGAAATGTTTTAATAGAAAAGAACCCCAATTTCAAATACTTTGATGAATCATTTTAATATCTTTACATGAATTAAGAAAGGAGAATTGTTTTTTAGTAGGGGAAACCTAGAACCATTCCAAAAGCATAGCTAAATTTAGGGATTAAATGCATAATTCAGAGTCACACAATTTCCATGAGAAAACAGTGAAAGAAAAATCATAGATAATTTTAGGGATTAAATGCATAATTCAAAGTCACACAATTTCCACGAGAAAACAGTGAAAGGATAAGCATGCTAAACTTATTAGAGAATATTAAAATTGTCGTACAAACGTTCTTAAATTTGGGGATTGGTCATTGCTATTGACTTTTACTATTGAAGATGGGTTTGATCGGACATTAAAGTGTGAGAAAACCATACTCCAAAGGAAATTGCATTTTGCATGAATCAAATAATACAACTTTCTAAGGAAAAAATCATTATAAAACATGAACGTTCTCCTACATAATTTTCACTATTCCAAATATCTTGAATTCCTTATTGAAGAGGAAGTAAATCGGTGAAGAAAATGAAAGTGCCAATCCACTAGAGAATATTAACGATGTGAAAACTTGTTATTGGTAAGTTAATAAGTGTAGGATTAATAGAGAAATTTACAATTTGATTTTCCTCGATATTCAATATTTGACCTAAACCAACACAATATTTAGTTTTGAATCCTTTGTGACTAATATATAAAATTAATTACATATTTTACATCTTAAGAATTGAATACTTGTTTGGATTATTTACAATTTTTAAAAATGTGTATTTTATTTTTGAATCTTTTCGTTGCGTGAATCTTATATGTTTATGAGATTTTATTTTTTCTCTATATGATTTGTATCCATGTCACTAATTGATGTGAGGTTAGAGGTCCTCTGACACCAAATGTATTGATTTCTTTGATTTGCAAAAAATGATTGGCTCCTTTTCCTAATCTAAATTATCTTATATGTGGTACCTCTTCATCCACCATAAGGACTTTACAGGTGTGAAAATGTACACTAGTGGTTTTTTTCTTTTGACATGACTAATCCCATATCCATGTTGCATCCCTCATAGGGGGGGATGCGGACCTTTGTTGACCCTTCATTCTTTCATCACTATGTATCATTTTTTGAAGCAATGCCTTAGGATCATCTTAGAGTATTTTAAAACTTTAGTTTGTTATTTTTCCCTAAGGGATATTGGACTTTGGGAAATTTCCTTTAGATGCTATGTCTCTAGACAAAATCCATAGAAAAATGTTGTATTCTCATTGTCCAATTCCTAGGTCCATTGATCATCATAGAAGTCTATAATGGCATGATCATATGCATCTTTACTCAAGTCAATATCTACATTGATCTTGACATATGCGACAATTCCATTATTTCTTTGGCTTAGGTCAATCTTAGGAAATTTTACTAGGGATTTTTCAATTCTTTCTAAATTCATCACAACCTAGATGTGGATGGGAATATTCTTTGATCTCAACCAATAAAGGTTCTTGAGATAAACAATTGAGTTGAAATATCATAAGCATGATTTGAAGAAAATCCTAGTTTTTCCCCATACTCATGGTCCTTCCATGAGTCCTTTGGATTGGTAAAAAGGATGATAGAAAAATGTCTTAAGCAAAAACTTACCACTTGTAATGTGATCTAGTTGGATTTAATTCATTTAGTGAGAGTTGCATATGATGGATAAAAATCATTAAATTTACAACTCAAAAAATTGGTTTTTGCAATTGTGGATGTTCTTTCCAATCACTAATGACTTACTTTGTAACATTAAAAGTCAAAAAGATTTTTTGGGTTTTATACACAATAATGGGTCATGAAGAGTATTAGATTCCAAAGGGGAACATAAGTTTTTCAATATTGCCTCTTTAAAGGAACACATATTGGGCTTAGGGAGTGCATTTGGAGTTTGTTGTGTCAAGTCTATATTATAATTATAAATGGATCTCTTAGTGATAACAGTTGCACTAGTTATTAATAAGTTATTTGTTAACAACCATGTCAACCTACAAAATCCCATGCTGGTTGGGCACAGAGAACGAATATCTCAATCTTACACCATAAATTTCTTCTCCACATCTCTTTGAACGCACATGTGTGTAAGAATGGATTACAAATGATGTCAAAACTATTTTTTTTTCCAAGGAATATATCTCAAGGAAACCCCAAGAACTTCCCCACATTTTGTGGATGGCACTGAATGTAAACTAGTAGCACTGATTACGACATCTGACTTGGTAATGATATCAAGTGAAGAACAAAACAAAGGAAACCAACCTAGGGGATCGACCCAATGAATTCCTACATGAACCTCAAATCCCTCAACTACTCAAACTAACCTACTGAGGCAATCTGAAAACTATGTTATGTTATTAATGGAATCCAAAATTTAAAATAGAAATATCAAGGGATGCCAAATAAGAAAATAGAATGACAATTGCATCATATCCAACACTTCATCTCATGAGATTTTATGTCGACGAAAGTTGGGAGCGTAGATAATGAAATAACTTTGGGAAACCGTTCATAAAAATTAGGAGTACTATATAGTAACACCTCTTCAAAATATCGTATGTCTCCTCAATTACAATAGGGAGGAGTTTTGTAACCAGATCTGCAGGGCTAATTGGTGCACCTAACCAGTCTACCATATGCAATTATGAACAGTGATATTCAATGAATATGTACTCGACCACTAAATGAGTTATCAATAACCACCCCACATGTGACAGGTCATGTACACATTGTTTGATCTAAATTGTTTTACATCCAATGACGTATACATGACCCCATGCAACATTTAATGATTTGTCACAAGGTGGTTATTGATTTCCCACTAAATTGAATGACTAAGGCATCAATAAAGTTAGTTTTTGAATACAAATATTGACATGGAGTAACATATGAAAATATCTTAATGTTTTTATAGCATGATGCTATCATCTAAGTTATTACCTTAACAAATGTCTTAGCAATGTGTAGGAATTGGACTTGGTAAAATACTACATGTTATGATTTATTTATATGGAAAAGGTTTTTTTTTTAAACTGAGACTAGAGAATATTTGTATTAAAAGGTGGCAAAAAATGGAAAAATGTTATAGAGAATATAAGCTTGTTGTTTCAAAAACAAATCAACAACATCATTAGATTCACCCCCCACCCCATCTTTGACACTCTCATTACCAGTATTGTTGTAGCTACATAGATAACAATATGAATTGTATAAATCCTATAAAAGAAATTTAAAATACATATGGGTTTATAGAACATTTAAGAGATTTTTTGTTGCATATTTCCCCCTGGAGGGATGGAAGACTGGTCTAATTCCTTTGGTTCATTGAGATGTTTTCTAGAGTCTTCTTCATTATATTTCTCTTCTACTTGAACTATAGTTTGTTGAATTGTGGATTCTAATATGTAATCTACGATTATGTATTGAATGAAGCACTTTATTTGACAACAATCCATTTCATTTCTAATATGTTTTCCTCATATGATTCTATAAATCTCATGATCTTATTATATTTTTATTGTTGTTTCCTTTCCAAGTTGTGAAGAATTTCTAAGAAAGATCTAAGTGAAATTTCATTTCTTTGTAAGATCTCTTGATGTCTCTTCAAATCCTTGTGCATACCTCTGATATTTTTTGGATCCATGTTGTTCCATAACCAAAAAGGAAAACTATGTTTCCTACAAAAATCTAGGAAACCATCTTGTCCAAACAAGGACCAAAATAACTCTCATGGAAGATGAGAAGAACTAAGAAAAAATTCCAAACAACTTCTCCAAGGTGAGAAGCAATATTGTATGTGTAAATTATATGCTTCACTGAAGGAACAGATCCATAATCTAGCCATAAAAAAGTCACAAAAATCCCACAAACTGGGTAACCATGTATAACTAGCCAACAATTCAACAAAGGAGAAGACCATAATAGATAGGTCAAATGTACAAAACTACTAAGACAAAAACCCTAGATGGAGGAATATATATCAATCCAAAAGGAAGGGCTAAGAAAAGGTTTCCTAGGTCCTCCCCCCCACAGAAAAGGCCAACACCAAATTGTAAAATATGATCAAGACTGAGAGAAATCAATTTTGAAACTCCAAGAGGGCAAAGACTAGGAGGTTTGAGTACTTACCCGGAATGAAAGATGTTGAAACCATGCGGGAAAATGAGCATGTCCTTTCCACATAATCAAACTTCTAATTATCCTCTGATTACAATCCATAGAAAGAGATCTCGACGCTCCAAGAATCCCCTCGACATTCATAAATGTCCAAACCTCAATCAGATTAATCCCACTGCTCCAACAAAGAATAAATGTGGATGGTAATAAAAATTAATTGCTCCAATATCCGTCTTGTGCTGCTCCAGATGAGTTTTATACTTGGATTTTCACCCTCCTCTCCTATTCCTTGCCTTCCTTTATAAATTTCTTCATGGTCTAGTAAATCCATGCTTGAGGTATGATATCTCGAGCAATGTGCTTATGGGATATAGGAGAGAGAAAAGACCCCATTTTTTTTTAAAGTTTCTTGAGGAAGGCTAGAGGCTTCTTTGGGAGACTATATTTCTTAACATTTTTTTCTCTTAAGACATGAAAAAGGGAAATTTTAGTTAGCTTCTGAGTAAGTTTTGTGATTTTGGAGAGGATCAAAGTCTTTTAGAGGTTCCTTGTGAGTTAAAAACTTAATGACAATCTTTGAATCTTCAATGACGACCAATTATCTTATTCCCAAGCTAATGGTGATGGAAATACCTTGAAATAGAGCATCTTCATCCACTTGGTTGTTTGTTACAGTTCCCAACCCCCAAACATATGTTGATTCCCAATTTCCCTCAAGGTCATAGGTGACCCCTCCCAGTCCTTCCACCTCTATGGAATAAGTTATTGGTTGTGATTTTTTTGTATTAATAATTATTTTATTGGTTAAATAATGTCTTATTGAGTTAGTATTTTCTTTTTCCAATGGGTCCCAATAGCAAAAACAAGCATTGTTATGGTTTTACCTAAGATTAATTTAATTCCACAATACATATAGTGTAAATTTTATATCAATGTATGTGCATCTTCATAATTAAATAGATGGAGTCTTTCTTAAAGAAATGCACAAAGTGTCTTACTAGACCCTTACTAGATGATGTATAAGTTGATGGTTGTTGGTTGGAATGCCATAGTTCCAAACAATTGCATCGATTATTTTTGTTATGTCATGTGTATAAATTATAGGACTAAAGAATGACTAAGTGCTTTTGGGCTCTCGATTTAGGGTCTATAGAGGTTAGGAGAGGGTGTGGAATTCCATAGCATAGCTCTATTGAATGAAAATAAGACTTGGGAGTATAGCCATTATCAATAAATAAAGAGATTACAAAATTGTAAGGCTATTTTTGCTAAATGTTATATTATTGTGGTGTATGTAATTATGTCGTAAATACTTATTATTACATTGTGTTTTAATTTTCTACTTTTTTTCCATAGGAAATTTCTCTTTTATATTCATAAAAATATAAGAAGTTTTATTACAACTGTCCTATCGACATAGGACCTTTAAACAAGCTATATGATGACAACATACATAGCTAAGAATTTCTCTCAAAACAAGATACCCTTTGGTAGCTTCCAGTACACAAACGAAAAAAGAACAAGATACAAAAAAGGCAGAATATGATCCTCAATACTTAGCATCAACACTATGCCTAAAAGATATGACTACTATGATGCTAGTCTATGATAAAAACTATCTCTGATACATATTAGAATAACTTTAAGTAATGAGTAGGACCCTCATTACCATCCTCCCAGTGAGTATAAGCAATGCTTCCAGGAGGATTTGAAAGGGCCTTCTTTGATAATCTGTCTGTCTCTTGATTTTCTTCTCTATATATATGAGAAAATGAGATATTCCTGAAGAGTGGAAGAGTTTCTATGATCCTTTCCTTCCATCTTTCTAGAGCTACAGCCTGGAGGGTTCTCCTCTTGTTTATCCATTCGATTATTATCTTGGAGTCTCCTGGCAATAGTAAGTCTGAAATTGACAATTTGATGGCCAATGCTAGATAGGCCCACACCCCCAAGAGTTTAGCCTGGGTGTTTGTCCCTTGACCACAATTGAAATTCCACAAAAAAGAAGTGTTACTATTAATCATAATCTTACCTCCAGCCCCACTTTTTTCACCCCATTGTTGCACTGCCCTGTCAAAACAAGCAATAGCTTTATTAATCGGAAGATTCACTTGAATAGTACAAGGAAGAGTGTCTTTTTCCTTGATTCCATGAATACTAATTGCTCCTATAGATTTGTAAACAACCTTCTGAAAAGAGGGAGACGTTGCCTCGAAGATAGTAATATTTCTTTCATTCCAAATGTACCAGCAAAGAAAGGCAAATAGCGTAGGGAAATATGGATTCATCTTTGTCCAATTTTCATAATATTCGTTCACTGTTTGGCCAGTCCATCCACTTGGTAAATTTAGTGCATTTGTTACCCTGTTCCATACTCTATTGGTGAATGGGAAATTCACAAATAGGTGCTTACCTGTCTCCCTACTACCTTTGCATAGGAAACATATTCCTGGTCCCACCCATCCTCCTTTTTGGAGATTTTTCCAGGTAAGAATCTTATTTTCTGCTATCAACCAAGTAAATAACTTGATTTTTAAAGGGCAATCCCATTTCCAAAACTTTCTCCTCCATCCACCAACTTTTGTCGACCATATCTTTACCACAATTGCATTGTACACATTTTTAACCGTTAGATAACATGTGTTATCACCTCCCATCCATAGTAAGGCATTCGAGCGATCTTGAAGAAGTATGCCAGAGCTAATCAGATCCTTTCTATACTTTTCCCATTCCGTGGCTAAGTCTCCCTCAAGCTCCAGGACTGTACCGTCTAACCAGTTAGAGCATAGAGATCCCTGGGCTTGGTCACAACTCACTTGGTAAATAAAGTGTACATTTTTGTGGTTCAAACTCTAAACTAACTCATTTGTTAACATCGGATCCTTACCCAAACCCAAAATGACATCTCGCCCAATAACAATAGACTGCCCTATGCCCAGATTCCAATCTAGCCATTATAAAATAAGCGGTAACGAATTAATTAAATTTTTCCAAGTCCGTGATCCATAAGTCGCCCTTGTCGATGCTAGTCTTAACCACGTATGGACCGGTTCATGGGGAAAATATTTGTCTTTTTTCACCCTATTCCATATACCAGGTTTTTTCAGAACTATCCATAAAGTATTTGATGCCAAGGCCCTATAGAAAATGTATAAATTTCTTATTCCCCCATCCTCCATAAAGCTTTGGCTTCGAAACAGTTTCCCAATTGCACAAATGATAACTTTTTCTCTTCTTGTTGCCAGACCAAAGAAAGGAAAAAACCAATTGTCTAATTTTGTTCAGTACTGACAGTGGGATGTGTGCTAAAGCCAACCAATAAACTGGAAAACTTTCCAAGACAACCTTTACAAGAACATGCCTGCCTCCCATTGATAACAACCTGTTTCACCAATGATTTATTTTGTGTTCAAACTTTTCTATAAGCCAATGCCAGTCCTCATCTCTATAGCTCTCTATTTTTAGAAAGTAACCCAGGTAATTGAAGCCCCCTGAAAGGTCTTTGAAATAAAAAACTGTATAAAATTTTTAACTCGTCTAGAGTTTCCTGCTAAATTCTCGTATGGAGGAAGGTCGATTTTTGAGTATTAACTCTCATCCCCAACGCCCAACATAAGATATTGAGAATTTTACTTATCTCGATCCATTCAGGAAACTTTTCACTTGTCATAATAATCACGTCAACCACAAATAACATGTGTAAAATATTTATTAGTCTGGAAAATTTAATCCCTGTCATGACCCCCTCATCTTGTCCCTTTTTTAGCAAAATGCTAAGGCCTTCCATCACAAGAATAAATAATAAGGGCGACAAGGGACAACCCTGGCGAAGCCCTCTCTTGCTCTGGAAGAAATTTGTCGCCTCCCCATTGATCGGTATAGAAAAAATAGTATAAGTTACACATCCCATTACCCAATTAGTAGATGCCAACCTAAATCCACATTGGAGGAGGACAAGCCTCAGGAAGTCCCAATTAATGAAGTCATATGCCTTCTTGAGGTCCAAATTTAGAATAATAGATTGCAATTCTTTTGTCTTTATGCTGTGCGAGCACTCCTGAGCCATGCCAATAGAATCTAAGATTTTCCTTCCCTTAAGGAATCCTAGTTGTTCTTCTGATAGCGCTCGAGAGAGGATATGACAGACTCTCTTTGTTATTATTTTTTAAATTATCTTATAGAATATATTACAAAGAGCGATTGGGAGGAAATCAGAGAACATGATAGGGCGATTAACTTTAGGGATCAGAGCAATAAAATTGGAGTTTATATTCTTTATAACTTCTCCTCTTAATATTGACTCCTCCACAACCTCAAGAAAGTCCTGCCCAACCAACTCGAAATAATGAAGAAAAAATTCAACAGTTCAACCATCTGGCCCAGGACTTTTATCCTTTGAGAATCCTTTCAGAACCTCTAGAATGTCCTCCTTTGTGCATGGATTTTCTAAAAGTGAGAATTCCTCCTCCTTAACCATCCTAGGGAAAAGCCTTGCAATAGAAACTTGGTCACCAATTAGATTTGTTCCCGTGGCCTGATAGAAGGTTTTAAAATGGTTGATAGTGACATTCTATGTCTGCTAAATTCAAATGGATCCTTCCTGCATCATCCTCAATCTCCCAAATGTTCTTTTTAGCTGGTGAAATGATGGAAGAACTTAGTGTTTTTATCTCCACTTGTAATCCAGATTGCTCTACTTTGTTGTCTCCATCGCTCCTCCTCCTCTAGGAGATTCTTTTTGTGTTCATCGTCAAGAATTCTCACTTTGAACTCATATTCCTCAATATGCAATCCATGCACCTTCAGACTAAAGAGGTCATCTAAGCTGCCTTTGATTTTAACCATCTCAAGGCGTTCCCTGATCCATTTTTCATTAGACCAGATCTTTGCCCGAGCTTTCAAACAAGCTAAATTCCCTGCCAATCTTCTTTGTGCTCCCTCTTGTAGTTTTAGGGTTGTATCATTCCATACCTCACTCACCATAGAATCAAAGGAAGCATATCGTAACTAGGCTAGGTTTAATTTAAAAGGATAAGCTGCCACAGTTCTATATTCTCCCAGCTGGAGAAAAAATGGAGCGTGATCAGATATAAAGGGATATTCGACCCATGCTCGAAATCTACAAGAAGTTGTGAGAATGTACTCCACCATGTAGAACCTGTCTAATATATTTGATATTCCTTTTGATCCAAACCTTCCATTTCTCCACATCGGCACCACCTCAGCTGGGGCCACATCCACCAACTTTTTTTTTGAAAAAATCTCTTTAAAAAATCCCGCCAGAGAATTTTCCTGCGCTGACTCTCCCCAAATCTCCTTTGAACTGGTTGTTAAGTTCATATCACCTACCAGAGTCAAGTCATCAACTGCTAAAAGACCCACTCTATCAACTTTTTCCCATAATTTCTTGCGCTCTTGGCAAGGTCCATAAACATTCAGGAGAGACACCTTCCTTTTAGTCACTAAGCTTGAACCTGTGAAAAAACTCCCGCCATAGCTTAAGACCAGCACTAAGTCAAGAATGTAGGGTCCCAAGAAACAAGGAGCCCACCAGACTTTCCAACAGAGCTTACAACACAAATCATCCACTCAGGCCTAAGCAAAAACATGAAATTCTTTCCTTATCCTCTTCCACCACTGTTTCTTGTAAGAAAATTATAGTTGGACAATTTTTCTCTAAGAGTCTTCTCAAGGAGGCAAGTTTTAGAGGTCCTCCCACCCCTCTAATAGTGAGGTATATAAGGATCATGAATTATCCTGTGCGAGGGCTTTCATGCCTCTAAGTGCCCCTTGATCTAGAATTGCAAACTGAATAGCAGAAGAAGAACCCACACAACCTGCCTTTTTACGAGCACTCTGAGTTTTAATGGGAGAAAGCTCCAAACCTAGACCTCGCGACCATGTTGAATCCTTCCCAGGATTAGTCCATACCCCCGAGGTAACATAAGAACCTCCCTTAGAGATGGAGCTAGTGACTAAATCCTTCCTTAGGTATGTCATAATAGGAAGGGAGACAGAGTTTCCATTAATAGAGGGAACTAAGGAGGAGATCATTTTATCCAGAGAATGATTGCTAATGGTCAGTTCACCAAAACCCAGGACAATAATAGAATCCTCCTCTTCTAAGGAAATAAAAAAAACATGTGAACTCGAGACAAAAAGAGAAGATGGATCCAAAGAGATCATTGGCTGAATAGTAGAGATAACAGGTGACGTTAGGACTGTGTCCAATACAGGAGGCACACAAACCTCAGCCTGATGATCTGAGTCAGAGTAAACAAGACTGTCTAAATGGTCTCTCTCCCAAGCAAAAATCCAATTATATAACATAGAACATAAGAGTTTGAGCTTACCAATGTACGTAGTTTTCGTCGGTTCAAATATCGTTTTCGTATTTGTCAACCATGTTATCCTCTGAGAGGTCCTCCTCTGTTGAAGTTCCATACAACTGAGTGCAATCCTTACGTAAGTGTCATGTTCGTCGACATATCGAACAATGAAAAGGGAGGCCCAGGTAGTCCAACCATTGGGCGAATAGATGGCCCCACCACTCTATATCCAAAGTTTCCAGCAAACCTACATGAATGTCAACCTTGATGAGAACCTTTTCCATCTGTTTATCAACATCGTGTAGGGATTGTTCATCCACCATTAAAAAACTCCCTAAATTTTTAACTATCAGCTCCAGCTCCTTTGAATTCCATAACTGTTGTGGAATCCCCGGAAGGAGAACCCATATGTGGTGGAAACTGAAGTACTCCATTACAGGGTTGAAGTTGATGCACCACCACTTCAGCATCAAGCTTCCACCCCCATAGCCCCAAAACTTATCGAGAATACAAGCCAAATCCTCCGGACTCTTGAATATAAACCCTAGCCAACCTCTAGGTAAAGTTAAAAGCTCAGGAGAATAGGCCAGAACGGGCTCCCAAGAACTCTTCATCCACTCCGACAACTTTTGAGAGCAACAATCCCTGTAAGCTAACCTACCCAGAAGACTTATGTATTAGATATTTCTATTATACATATCTATACATAAATCTCATTACATTAATAACCTTCAACATATTACGAAGAAAAATTCAATATTATTAATCCATTCATATTGATAGTCATAAATAATTAAACTTAAAAAAAAATACTAATTTTATTTTATAAAACACAAAACTTAAATCAAACACTTATAACATATTTCATTATATTAATATACAATATACAAAAATAAAAGTAATATTTAAAAATACCATAAATTCAATCTATATTTACACATTCAATATCATAAAAATAAATTATATAACTATCCAAAAGATCGGTTACAAAACTCTAACATACGTAAGCATAAGTGTTTGGGTTGGTATATATTTTCAAGACAATGCATAAAAGATTGGTTACAAAACTCTAACATATGTAAGAATAAGTGTTTGGGTTGGTATACATTGTTCAAGACAATGCATAAGTCAATGTACGTTATTAGTCCCTTCCGTAGGCATAGAGGGACTATAGTGATCGATAATTCATTGACTTCATATTAGTTTGTCCTTTGACTAGAAATATTTGCATAATATCTATTGTTGGAGCTAGGGAACTAAAAACATTGGTTTTTATATAATAAAAAGTACCATATATGTAATGATCTGATTGGATAACAGATTGGAGGTCTTATTGTCGGCTTCGCTATTACCAATGTTTTATAGGTTAGCATATCTAAACTTTTTGATCATCTACAGTCTTTTTGAATCTTATGTTTTTCTTATGCATTGCTCGAAGGTGGATTAATGCTAGCATTAGTTCGAATGTTTGTCTTGGCATTTTCTGCCAGCTAAATTTATCCCAATGTTTGATATGCTAGCATATCCAAAGTTTGTCCTTCGAATACATTCTCTGTTGTTCAAACTATTGTTACATAAATTATAATAAATTTTTTTTGGTACGTCAGATACCTGCCACACTGCGTTCTTTCTTAAATGTGTACAAACCATTTCTGACAGACTTAAATGTTTACCTAACAAGCTTCGCAGCGTTGAATGTTTACTTAGCAGGCTTGTTACGATACATTTTCTTCCATTTTCTTTTTATATGCAATGTTCTCTACAGTCAACTTGGGCAATATTGTACTTCAACGACATTGATGATTCATTGGTTCATGCTTGCTTCTTGCATCTCCCCTGATTTCTTATTTTCCTATTGTTGTTGTTCTCGTTTTCCTGTTCATCTTGTTGCAGCTTGCACGTTTGGGGTTCCACAACCGTGATTGGAACTGCAACATTTATGGTTGATTGGTTGGTGCTTGCTTCTTTGTTCGCTGGATGTTGTTTGTTGTTGTTTGATTCGACTTTGTAGTGTTCAGGTCCTGCGGCTGTAGTTGGGCCTTTTGGTGCTTCTTAACTGGGTTGTTATTTTCTGCTTGCTCTTGTTTGCCTAAGGTTTACAATGTTTGGGTGCTACATCTTCAGTTGGATTTGTTGTTACATTGTTTTGCAGTTGGCTCCCCATAAAATACTATTAAGATAACATAACATACAAAATTTTGTAGTCGATGTAAATTGCATCTCTTACAGCTTCAACCAGAGTTTGTCAGGCTCGAACTATATTTCATATCTGGCGATGTTTTTTCCATGGTTTATGTCTTACTATGGTTTCATAGTTATGAGAGTAAGTGTTGTTGTCTACGCGATATAGTTATTCTCTCCCTTTTTTTTTTCCTCTTGTAAACTTTCCCATTTTTTACCTTTTGTTCTTTCGCTCTATTATGCGTTTTTGGTTCTATACTTTCTCACGTTTCTGTGCTCGCGGGTTCCCGGTGTGGCGAACTAACAAATCATTATCTCCATCTATATCTTCGCATCATGATTCCGACTGACCTTTGTTTGGTTGCATACTTAGCCAATTTTATGAACTTGGCTTCGCGGATAGGTGCTATCGAACTATGGTAACTCGTGTTCGGTGCATACATCTTTCACCCAGAACTTTTGTGCTTTACAATTTGACCCCACACTCCTCGAACTCGCAACCCTTCCTCTGCCTATGATGAGTTTGTCTGTCCAACCTGCTTTTCCATACTTAGTTGAGTTTTCAAAGTTTCGCGGGTTCTTGCCTTCCCGAGTTCAGAAAAGTTTAAAATCATTTAAAGTGACAACCAACCGGACAGGTTCAAAAATATTGTCTTTAATAAGCGGAAAGCTCGAGGACATCTCCCATTAAAATGCATAGACAGGCGAATATTATGGGATCTGGTAATTTCTTTTTCCTGCATTTTGAATTTGCAAAAGAAAAAAAAAATATTGGCTCGTTTAGTTTTTTAAAGGCTTCATCATAGTAAAAATGCAATACTGTACTACCTTGCTACCATCCATGAACATGTCATCCATACGGGCCTTGACGTTATGTCCCTCTTTAATATTGTGCATATGTTAGATGTTGTCAGATTTGAGAATCTGCTCGAATATGGGAATGTTAATACATGCTATTAGTCACTATTCAACGCACATATTCGAAAAAATTGGCATTAATGAGCGAAAAGATCGAGAGCATCTTTCATTAATATGAATTAAACCAAAATCTACAGAACATCATACTGTCATCCTCTAGCATTGCTTTTAAATACTTATTTCCATTTCTCTCTATCATCAAAGAGTTGGGCTTTAGGGTGCCTTCGTTCTAATGTTCCTGGTCATGGACATGTAAGACAACTTAGAGATGCCATTGAGGCCCAAATGAAAGAAGATAGACTGGTTTTATGTGACGTGACCTTTGAGCCAAAAAACAACTTTGTTATCCAACATAAACTCAGACAGGGGGAAAAAAAAACTAGGTATCTTATGGTTGGTGTTCTCCCTGTATTCAATGCTTTGGTTGGTTGAAAATCCTGCCTAGAGATTTGTTTGTTGATCTTCTTTGTTTTCTTGCTGGGAGTTGGAATCGATTTCCAGGTCACGGCAAAATACTACTTCGTTGAAGTATATAGTTTCTTCCAACAACACAGATTTGGAAAGTGTATTGAATTCTGTAGAGCACACAAGAATTTGTCTTTGTCAAAGGAGTCACACTTACCGTGGCTTGCAAAATGGTCAGTGATGTTCGGAAATGACACGAAATATTACTCCATTCGCGAATGTACCCAGAAGCGGGTAGCATAAACTGTATGGGTTGATAAAACGACATACTAAAAATACTGAAATTTCTATTTCAAAGATTGTTGAGCTACTTCTGGGTGTGGTAACATACTTGACATAAAGCCATGTTCTTTGTCAAATTTTATTCGTTGTCCTCTAGATGTAGTTATAGACTCCACATACAATCAATTGTCTATTGGCACTGCACATTTTTTATTTTACTACTCCTACGCATATAACTGGGTTATGGACTTTGCAACATTTTCTGAGGATTTCTTTATACTACCACCTTCTGCAAGAGGTTTTGCATGTTCAGGTGATGATTTGGTTTCTTAAAATCACCTTTTACTACCACCTTCATGTAATCATCTTATTTCATTCTTTAGAAGAGGTCTTAATGTAGTGGTGTGTTTCCAGATCTGTTTCAACCTAATGTCAATCTTCTTGCTATTTCCCTTGCATTCGATGGGGAAAATGCATTTCTTCTATTGTAGTTTATGCGATATTTGATAAAAAAAAATAAAAAAATCCCAATGTTTGATATGCTAGCATATCCAAAGTTTGTCCTTCAAATACATTCTCTAGCGTATTACTATGTGTGATTTTTTCTTTATTCTTGCATGCTTCGAGAGTCTTTGTGATTTTTGCGTACGTAAACAGGCCTGCCACACTTCATGTCCTTCAAGGATGTTAAGTAATCACAAAATTAATATTCTTTGTTCCAATGCAATTGAGGCGTCATCCACTATGGAAATTTCATTAACACTACAATGTCAGATAATAGATGTCTGACATGTGGCAAATGTCAAGGTCATTATCGCACAGGACACCCAATGTCCAAATATTTATGGACTCAAACCAACATTGTATATTTCATGGGAAAGCAACACTAAAGTCGATGTTCTTTGTAGGTCTGACATTCTTGCAGTTTAAGTACTTTGACAATGACAACCCTTCTTGTTCACCGCATTGTCGCAGTGTAGTCAGTATCAATGTTCCCATTGCCATCACCAATGTCAATGTCTGAGGCTGAAGATATCTGGAGCCTAGGGTCACCGCCTATGTGGATGCCTAAAGGTGATTGTATGTCAAGTCTCTTTCTACATCCATAGTTTACTCAACACTATTTGACATAGAAACTGACTTCTGTCAATTCGGTTACAACTTTGGCATAAAACGTTTTGTAATTTCAGAATATTGATTCAAACGCCCATACAGTTTCTCACATTGGTTGGTTTCCAATTTTATAATTTCCTACTGAGTGTATTCAAGAATGTAGTAATATTTGGAGTCACCTCCGAACATTCCAGACCTTTCTGTGGGCAGCCATATATGCCACTTCTATGACGAAAGATATATTTTGATGTGATCTGCAACATTTGATATAGTTGCTAGACCTGTGCTGCCGGAAGAAGTCATGTACATCAACAGAAGAGAATTTTGCAGCTGGCTTGGACGTTCCTTCCAATTTACTGTAATAAAACAAAGAAGTTCAACATACAAATCTTCAGGCAGGCTTTTCAACCAAATAGATGAACGAATAGAGGGAGAATAACAGTCACAACATACTTTAATTTTTTTCATGTCTCGGCTTTTGTTGCCTAACAGGATTTGTTTCACCCATAACCGATGTTACATAAAATGACTCCTTTGACTTTGGATTGGGCCCGAATCAAATTTCTAAGTTGTCTCGAATGTCAATGGTCAGGAAAATTACAAGGAAGGCACCTTAAACCCCAAGTTTTCGACGATAGAGGGGGATTAATACTTAACAAAGAATAGAATGTTGAATAACCAACCAATGCAAGCAAGCCATATCTAGAAGAGACAAACTATTCAAAAAACTGGGATAGATCTAGTTGGCAGCACCAATTAAGTCCAAGACCCAAAATTGATATTCAAGTCGTTGTTTTTTATGAATCAAGGATTTGATCGTCAAGAAGACTGTCAACAAGCTTCATTATTGTACATATTTTTTATTGGTCAGCGGCAGGCCAAATAGCAATCATTATGGAAAATAATATCAGTTGTATTTTGTAACCCATCTTATTTGAATATAGAATATTTGCGGTTTTATTTTTTTAATGGTGTTTCCCAATCTCTGGTATTGCTTTTCATTTTATTTTATACCTTTTTTCTGTGTGTCATTAGACATGGACGACAAGATTTTCTTTCTGCTGCCCAGTACTTCAATTTAAATAAAGGCCACTCTGTTCATTCCTTACCATTTACATGGAAGAATAATTTGTCATAGGCCATACTTTTTTTTTCAAGGGAATCAGTAAGACTAATTGGTCTATTATACATAGAACCATGTTCCTTAAAGAAAGAAATTGGAGGACCCATCTTTCTTTCATTCTTCGGGTCCCATAAATAGAATGAATTAATGACTTACAACAAGGCAACTCAAGTGTTGACGCCATGTTCCTATTCAATATCTTGCATATATTGCAACTTCTTCTATTTGATAATATCTGTGCATATATACTAATATGAGTACTATTGGAATAAATATAAAAACTTGTCGAAAGCATTGGCATTAATAAATGAAAAAATGGATTTTCTATTGTCAGATACTTATCCCTTTTCCCCTTTTCTTCTTCCCGACCATTATCGGTTTTTGGTTATATACTTAGTCACCTTTCTATGATCGTGGGTTGCAGGGTCGGCGGGATGACATATCTTCATCTCCATCTATATCCTCACATGACGAATCTGACCGACCATTGTTCCTTTCCATACTTAGTCAATTTTATGGCTGTGGTTGCCGAGTTGGCACATAGGGACTCGCCTTTTCTTCTTCCTGTCCATTATCGCTTTCTAGTTATATACTTAGTCACCTTTATATGAAATTCGGTTCTAGGGTTGGTGGGATGACATATCTTCATATCCATCTATATCCTCACATGAAGAATATGATTGATCTCTGTTCCTTTCCATACTTAGCCAATTTTATGGCCACGGTTGCCAGGTTCATGCTTACGAACTTGACTACTTATTGTTCCATGATATACATCTTGCACTCAAATATTCTATGATCTACAATTCCACCATGGGCTCCTCGTATACATTAAATTTTCTCAAAGTATCTGTCGTTTCCTTCCATCCCCACCAACTTCGCATCCTTCCTAATATACATTAACTATTCTCTTACTAGTGACAACTGAACACAGTGGTACGAAAGAATTGGCACCCAGTCCTCTGCCATATACAAATTTACTACCAGACTCTGACATCGTCCCCTCTTCTGTGTTACACATTATGCATTCAAATGTTTCGAGTTATACAATTTGGTCGTCGGGGCCTCGCGTCTTCTAGGGAAACCTTGTCACCCTATTTTGAATCCTCGCGTTGGCGGGTTCATGAAATCTTCAACTCCTAGTCATTATTTCCTGTTCTACCCATCCTTTTACTTCTTTCCAGATATGCAACACCAAAGGTTTAATACTAAAACGACATCATGAAACAAACGTAAAGATCTTCATTAATAAGCAAAAGTCTCGAGAACCAACCATCCCTATAAAACTTGCCCAAAAACATGCAAAGAAGATCTTGCCAATAAATGGATAAGATATTACAAATTTCAATATATTAGCGAAAACAAGTACCAGCCAACATTTCCTTGGTCCATACTTGGACACTTTTTCGATTGCGGGTTCCCGAATCAACAGCCTCAAAATTGTGTTTTGAATCTTCCGTGAGTTGCAAACAATGCCCGAAGTTCCACAATATACAATTTGTCCGCAAGAATTTATAAAAACTGTTAATTTTTCTCTCCCCCCCCCCCTCTATTATCCCTTTGTGGTTCTATATTTAGTCGTAGCTATATGATCATGGCCTCATGGATTCGCAAATTGGCAACTCTTTATCTATATCTACTTAGTCAATTATCTGATCACCGAGTCCCGGGTTTGCGGTATCCAACACTTATGTCCCATGTTCCGTCATATACATCTTGCACCCAAAGAACTTCCGTGATCTGCAATTTATGCCTTTGCTAGTGAGAACTCACAAGGGGTTCGAAAGGATTGGCATTAATAAACGAACGGTAGATGTTCTTCTGTGAGATACTTAGCCATTTTTCCCTTGTGTTCTTCCCCTGTATTATCGCTTTCTATTTATATACTTAGTCACCTTTCTATGATCGCAGGTTCTGACGTTGGTGAGTTGACATATCTTCATCTCCATTTATATCCTCACATGACGAATCCAACTGAATGTTGTTCCTTTCCATATTTAGCCAATTTTATGCCCGTGGTTGTCAGGTTGCTAAAACGACATCATGCAACAACCGTAAAGATCGTCATTAATAAGAATAAGTCTCAAGAACCAACCATCCCTATAGAACTTGTCCATAAACATGCAAAGAAGATCTTGCCAGGTAATGGAAAAGCTATTACAAATATCAATATATTAGCGAAAACAAGTCCCGCCCAACATTTCCGTGTTCCATACTTGGACACTTTTTCGATTGCACATTCTTGGATTGATGGCCTCAAAGTTGTGTTTCAAATCTTCCGCGAGTTGAAAATAGTGCCCGGAGTTCCACAATATACAATTTGTTCGCAGGAATGTATAAAAATATCTTAATTTTTCTCTTTCCCCCCCTCTATTATCCCTTTGTGGTTCTATATTTAGTCGCAGCTATATGATCACGGCCTCATGGATTTGCATATCTTTATCTATATCTTCACACCATGAGCTAGTTATTGCTAGGTTGGCACTTTCGAACTCTGTTGTTTCTTGTTCCGTGATATACATATTGCACTCAAAATTTTCGTGATCTACAATTCCATCGTAGACTCCTTAGCCCTTTTTCCCTTTTCTTCTTCTCGTGTATTATCGCTTTCTGGCTATATAATTAGTCACCATTGTATGATCGTGGGTTCCAACATGTGCGGATTGTCATATCTTCATCTCTGTCTATATCCTGACATGACGAATCCGACCGACCACTGTTCCTTTCCATACTTAGCCAATTTTATGGCCGTGGTTGCTGAGTTGGCGCTTTCGAACTCTGATACTTCTTGTTCCGTGATATACATATTGCACTCAAAACTTCCACGATCTACAATTCCACCACGCACTCCTTGAACTCACAAGCTTCACTCTACCATGGTTCAAAAATGTTTCAAAGTATCTGTCACTGCCTTCCATCCCCACTAACTTCATGTCCTTCCTAATATACAATAATTATGCTCTTACTAGTGACAATTGAACACATTGGTACGAAACAATTGGCATCCGAACCTCCACAATATACAAATTGACTACCAGATTCCGACATCGTCCCCTCTTCCATGTTACAGATTATGCATTCAAATGTTTCGAGCGATACAATTTGACCGTCGGGGCCTCACGTCTTCTAGGGAGACTTTGCCATCCTATTTTGGATCCTCGTGTTGATGGGTTCACAAAATCTCCAATTCTTAGTCACTGTTTTGGGTTGGCGTTTTTGAACTTTGTTGCTTCTTGTTCCGTGATATACATCTTGCACTTCAACTTTTTGTGATCTACAATTCCACCGCAGACTCCTTAGCCTTTTTTTGCTTTTCTTCTTCCCGTGTATTATCACTTTCTGGCTATATACTTAGTCTCCTTTCAATGATCGTGGGTTCCAACATTGGTGGGATGACATATCTTCATCTCCATCTATATCCTTCATGATGAACCCAACCAACCACTGTTCATTTCCATACTTAGCTAGTTTTATGGCCATGGTTGCCGGGTTGGCGCTTTCGAACTCTGCTACTTCTTGTTCTATGATATACATCTTGCACTCAAAAATTTGGTGATCTACAATTCCACCGTGGACTCCTCGAACTCGCAATATTTACTCTACCACGGTTCACAAATGTTTCAAAGTATCTAGCGCTGCCTTCCATTCCCACTAGCTTCCTGTCCTTCCTAATATACATTAGTTATGCTCTTACTAGTGAAAAATGAACACACTGGTACGAAACAGTTGGCATCTGACCCTCCACAAAATAAAAATTTACTACCGAATTTCGACATCTTCCCCTCTTCCGTGTTACAGATTATGCATTCAAATGTTCTGAGCGATACAATTTGACCATCGGGGCCTCATGTCTTCTGGGGAGACCTTGTTAGCCTATTTTGGATCCTCGTGTTGACGAGTTCACGAAATATCCAATTCTTAGTCATTGTTTTGGGTTGGCACTTTCAAACTTTGCTACTTCTTGTTCCTTGATATACATCTTGCATTCAAAATTTCTATGGACTACAATTCCACTACAGACTCCTTAGCCCTTTTTCCATTTTCTTCTTCCTGTGTATTATCTCTTTCTGGTTATATACTTAGTCACCTTTCTATGATCGTGGGTTCCAGTGTTGGCGGGATGACATATGTTCATCTCCATCTATATCCTCACATGACGAATCCAACCGACTGTTATTCCTTTCCATTCTTGGCCAATTTTATGGCCACGGTTTCCGGGTTGGCGCTTTCGAACTCTGTTGCTTCTTGTTTCATGATATACATCTTGCACTCAAAACTTCTGTGATCTACAATTCCACCGTGGACTCCTCGAACTCACAAGCTTCACTCTACCACGGTTCACAAATGTTTCAAAGTATATGTCGCTGCCTTCCATCCCCACTAACTTCCTGTCCTTTCTAATACACATTAGTTATGCTCTTACTAGTGACAACTCAACACACTGGTATGAAACAGTTAGCATCCGACCCTCTGCAATATACAAAGTGACTACCAGATTCTGACATCGTCCCGTCTTCTATGTTACAGATTATGAATTCAAATGTTTCAAGCGATACCATTTGACTTTTAGGGCCTCACATCTTCTGGGGAGACCTTGTCACCCTATTTTGGATGCTCGTGTTGACGGGTTCACGAAATCTCCAATTCTTTGTCATTGTTTTCCAAATATACAACACCAAAGGTTTAATACTAAAACGCTATCATGCAACAACTGTAAGGATCTTCATTAATAATCCGAAGTCTTGAGGACTAACCATCCCTATAGAACTTCTCAAGAAACATGCAAAGAAGATCTTGCCAGCTAAAATTTCAATATATTAGCGAAAACAACTCTGGGCCAGTGTTTCCCTATTCCATATTTAGACACTTTTTCGATTGTGGGTTCCCAGATTGACGGCCTCAAAATTGTGTTTGGAATATTCTACAACTTGCAAACAGTGCCCGGATTTCCGTGATATACAATTTGTTCGGTGGAATGCCCCGTCACGAACCCATCCGTCCGCCGTTCCTTTCAATACCTAGCCCCAAGTTGGCTGTATTTCCATGAAATTGTACATTTACTAACATATATGTTATATGTTATACATGTAAACAATAGCAATCTTGAGCCCGCCAGTACTGGAGTCCGTCTGTCAATTTCTATATTGCGGAACTCCAAGTGAACAATAGAAGTGCAATGTTGAGCGAGCCAGCCCACAAATCCGCTTGTAAATTTGTATATCGTGGAACTTTGGGTTCTATTTGTAGGACACAGAACAATAGAGGCCCAATTTTGAGCCCGCTACGCCGAGAACCCACGTACTTAGACATTTTTTCGATTGTCGGTTCTTGGACTGGCAGGCTCAAGATTGTGTTTCCAATGTTCCATGACTAGAAAGAAGTACCCGGAGTTCTGCGATATACAATTTGTCCACAGGAAAACATCATCATGCCCGAGAGATACAATTTGACCCTCAGGCCCTCACCTCTATTGGATGTATCTTGGATCCCTATTTCGAAGTGTCACCAACCGCTTTCGATAATTATCCATTCCTTACTTGTTGTGTTGTGTCCTCGCCACCTTCCTACTCTTTGGAAATGCAATTGGTAAGATTTAATGACCATCCTCTCTTCCGTGGTACACATTTTGCATTCAAGTCCCAAAACATACAATTTGACCTTCGGAAAGTCACGTCTCCTGGGGAGCCATTGTTTCCCTGATTCTGAGGCTCGTTCGATGGCTTTCCATACTTGGCCATTTCATGGAATCTCTTTCACAGTTCCTTGGGTTGGAGGGTTCACGAAATCTCTAATTCTTAGGCATTGTTTATTGTTCCTGACCAAGGTTTACTACCAATAGTTCATCGTGCAACATCCGTACTGACCGCCATTAAAAAGAAAAAGCGTAGGCGAGACAATGAAATTTAATTAAAGCTCGACTCGTCGAATTTAAATTAATTTATCTTCAAGTTTCAATATATTAGCGAAAATGAATCCACCCAGCTATTTCTATATTCCATACTTTAGCCACGTTTTTTTTACTGCGGGTTCCCAGATTGGCGGGCTCACATTTTCACTTCCATTGATCTTTGTCCTGCAAACATTACTTGGGTTTCCGCAATATACAAATTTCCCTCTAGACTGTCATATCATACCCTCTTCGGTGTTACGTGTATTGCACTCAAAAAGTTTCGAGACATACAATTTGACCCTCGCGCCCTCACCTTGAACAATTGTACCTTGTAAACCTATTTTGAAGTTTCTTTTTCCCGTCCTCGCGACCTCTGTACTTCTTTCTTAATATGTAATTAGAAACCTTTCATGCTAACAACTGACTATGCAAGAACCATCAACATTGTCATTAATGAGTGAAACGCTCGAGGAGATATCCCATTATTATGCATTAAACCAATATCTGTGGAGAGTTATATTGTCCCTTCACAGATTAATTTAACATAACATCAACATAACAAGATGTGTTATAAGTCCCTGTCGTAGGTATAGTGGGACTATAGGTGTGTTATTAATTTATATACTCAACATATAATTATAATCATATTAATTTGTTATTATAGTATGAAAGTAGTGACATAGTTGCAATGATTTATAGTATATATTATTATAATCATATTAATTTATATGATTTCGTCGCATTGGCCCATTCAAGAAATCTACAATGCTTAATCTCTCATTGTCGTATCCGCCATGTTCGCACTTCTATGTATGCAATTACTAGTCTTTAATGTTAACAACGCATCATGCAACAACCTTCAAAATTGTCATTAATGAGCGAAAGTCTTGAGGAGATCTTCCATTCACACACATAGGACAAATATTTGTGCAGTGTTATATTATCCCTTCCAACTTTTCATTTCATTCATCGTCTGGAGAAAACAAACGTCCTTGTAAACTTATGGAAGCAGGTCGACAACAGTTTTGTGGAGATACAATAAATATCTTCAGATATCAGGTCCAAAACTTCCAGTGGTCTAGGGCATACTTTTACTATTCATCTTGTTCCGCCCAGAACGAAGTGATTTGGACCTCTGAAATCCCTCGTGCAGGTTGCGTCCCTGATGTTTTTGACTATAAGGAGGTGGTCTCTTGGTGCGCTGAAAAATATATTCCAAGCCAAAAAATTCTTCCACTATGCGATCATTCTCATGTTTCTTTGTCACCTTAGGTCTTCCGCAAAATGTTAAAATTGTCGGAGCCAACATTGACCTTCAAAGGACAAGACTGCAAGCAGTTCCTAGAAAAACATGATAACGGGTTGGACATCTTAGCCGAGTTCCTTGAAGACCCGACAACAGTTCCTGAAGATATCACAAAGTTGCAGGTAAGTTCCTTTAGAAATCCATTTTGGGAAATTGCTTGGTTGTTTACAAGAATAATGAGACAGGCATCCACGGCAAGAATTTCCCATATAATTATTTATATTTTGTACTTCACAGTCAAGGAACAATTCATTTTCGATTGGGGGAAGCTAATTTCCATTGAAATATGTTGTTAGTTGTCACGATTCAAAGTATCGAATAAATTTTATATGTCATCCTACTTGATTTTCACAATAGTACATTGTTGTCTGTTTCCAAAATTGTCTCTTTCCAAGAAAATAAACTGTGGATTCAACCCAGTAACATTCTAGTACTAGGCCCTGTGGAGGCACGGGGCCTCCCATTATTTTTATGAACTTTTTAATGACTTTGTCTCAGTTTTCAAAGATTTTTTGTTAGGGAAGGATGCTCCACGGGTGTCCAGCCAAGCAACCAAGTTTTTGAACAGGAAGGGCACACTTGAAAAAAAGGAAAATCACAATGTACTAATGGTATTTGGCTCCAAGGAAAATCTTGCTATCCTTCCATGCCACATCATAGACAAGATGTTTGTTGCAGAAATAGCAAGGCAATACAACCACTGGTTGCATTTTTTCCATGACAAGAAAAAAAAATAGTGCATTCCTCTGCCTTGGAAATTAGAGGACTTCATGTGCATAAGCATCGACAAGGTTGACGAATTCGCAGGCCATTTCAAGAAATTGAACCTAACATATGCTGAAAGGATAAAAGGGTTCGACCCTAATGGGATTTTTTGAGAACATTTACTAGCAGTTGGCTTTAGTATCTCTTTTATCCATAGACGCCCGACCGAAGACAGGGATAGTGACGACAACAATCCTGCTTCTAGAAATTGTGATGTAGAGACAGTGCAAAGTGAAATTGGATTGTATCGACAAAAGGGAAAGGTATCTGGTGAGAAGAGTTCCCAGTCCCCCACCAACACTCCCAAGAGCACAACATCATGGAGCATTGCTTCAATGGCCCACCCCAGTAAGAAAGCAACCCAAAAAT
Source organism: Picea sitchensis (assembly GCA_010110895.2). Taxonomy (NCBI): domain Eukaryota; kingdom Viridiplantae; phylum Streptophyta; class Pinopsida; order Pinales; family Pinaceae; genus Picea; species Picea sitchensis. Next base: position 55,878 of record SNQJ01S0022436.1, read on the forward strand.
CTTCAAATGGAGGAGGAGATAAGAACCCTCCTCGCATAAAAATTGATAGTTCTCTCAAAATTCCACTGACGAAGAAGAGAAAAAATAATATAGGGTAGGAGGACGGACCCGAAATTGAAAGTGAACAGTTGCAAATTGAAATTGAAAGTGACATTTTTTACGAAGATGAATCCTTCGTATTCCAGAGTGTTGTTTTTGACAACCAATCTAAAAATATGGTCATTGAAAAGAGAGATGTAACAAATAGGAAAGACAAATCTCGCACATAGATTAACTTTAGGAAAATATGGTCATCCCAAATCTCCTTATTTCACTGCATAACCGGTGATTCTCTTGATGATTCCATTGGAGGAATTGAAGCGGAGAATTCTAGACTAAAAGACCACGTCAAGGAGTTTGAGGAGACTTTCATTGCTACCCCAGAGTTTTCCACTCATTTAGCAAAAAATGTGCCTGCTACCACTGCAGCCAAGATAAAAGTATCCTCTAGCCTCCTTGCATCGTCTAGAGCCCTTGTAGAGAATAACATCAAGAAAAGAATGCAACTAGTTACTGAAGCCTGGGAAACATCACAAAATATAGCTTCCTTCCGAAAGAGGGAAAATGATTTGCTCGACATTTGCAGGCGAATTTAAAAAATGATCAACGTTTCTGTGAATAGGTGCTGACCCCTTTTTCCAACCATGCCATCAACACCTCGGATCTGAAAAGAATACAAGAGAATCTCCCCTCCCCAAAGCGGACCAAAAAAGTAAAAGCATGATGTCAAAAGAAGGTTAAGAGCCTGGAGCTCATTGTCGAATCATGTAAACAAGACATATTAGAAAAGGAAGAATTATTCACAAACCTGATCCAAATAGACTTAGCCAAAAGTACCAATGAGGTTCAAGACCCAAACTTAATTCTCAAATCCTTGTCAATGACCAAAGAATCCTTTGATGAAAAAATTGATATTTTAAAGAGGTTGTCTTTCGAAAAGTTTTACAGCATACTTGAATATCGTGTAGATGATATCGAGAGCTGGATATTGGACTATTCAGCACACAATGAAGAAATTGAACAGAGTCTACATAGTATTTCAATGGATCTAAGGAAATTAGAAAACAAACTTTTCAACATAGAAATCCGAGATGAAATCAACGTGCCCCCCATGAGAAGTAACATTGAAGAATGGTTCCAATGGAGAATGGACAACCTCATCCATGAAGGGCAACAACTGGTTGACACGATTCCATTGACCGTCGACGAAAACAATAAAAACGCATTGGCTTCATAGTAAGTTTATATTGTTATCTTGTTTTCTTTATCAATCCAGTTATTATAACTCTTTAAATATAAAACTGTAACCAAACACTCATAACTTCCAATTTCTTCTTTTCAGGTCTTCCTCTCTACCGCTACGCAGTTCTTCTTTCTACATTCATAATTCTTGTACTTATGTATTTTTATGGTCTGTGGGAGCCCCAATCCCAGTCTATATAACAAACACATTTAAATTTCCAGAAAGACCAGAAATATGTGATAGACATTATTAATTTTTGATAAATTTCAAAGAAAACTAATTTGAGAATGCTAAATGTTTTGTGTCCATTATTCTATTGTATTTGAATTCTATTGCGTTTGGAAACAGAAATATGGAACAGATTCCAGAAATATAATTTTTTTGTGTCGAGAACCTTTTATTAGTATTCTATTGTATTTGAATGTTTAATGTGTATTTGTTGTTGCAGTACATTATTAATATCTGATTTCATTTAATTTTGATTTTATGCCTATTCTATTATATTTGAATTTTTAATATCTATGCTTCATAAATATGGAATAGATCCAACCTTTGGATTTGAATTATATTGCGTCTGGAAACATAAATGGATTTGAATTATATTGCGTTTGGAAACAGAAATATGGAACAAATTCAAGAAATATAATTTTTTTCTGTCCAGAACCTTTTTTTAGTATTCTATTGTATTTGAATGTTTAATGTGTATGCATTGTTGCGGGACATTATTAATATCTAATTTCATTTAATTTTACTTTTATGCCTATTCTATTGTATTTGAATTTTTAATATCTATGCTTCAGAAATATGGAATAGATCTGCATGGATACCACATGTACTTCAACTTGCTTCCCATGTGTCTATACTTGATCTCGCTATAACAGTGCATTTTTCCCATTCCAACCTGACAGAGACTACACTGTCATGCATCACTTGTTTTCATTGTTTCAAGACATTTTCAATATAGTTATCCAATTTCAATTTGATAAATTTAAATGTATAAAATCATTTTAACATGATATACAATTTAAAAGTATAATATAAAATTAGATGTTATCATTTATTCAAATGTAATTTCAAAACTATAAAATTAATTTAAATATTTTATTTATTTTTGAATTCAACTTTAATGAATTTTTAATATAAATATCATTTTTATTATATTTAAAAAAAAAAATTAATTCAATAATAAAGTTTTGAAGCAAATTTCACTCTTATTATATCCAATTTTTCTTATACACGATAAAGTTGTTCAATATATTCTTTATAAATATTTATGTTTCCTAAAGAATTAATCTTGGTGAATAAAAACCATAGTTTCAAATTATTTTTGATAGAAATATTATTTTTATTATATTCATATTTTCTATACAAAATAAACATTTTCAATTTTACATTAATTATAACCTAATATCATAAAATTATTTAAAATTATTATTTATATTTAAAAAAATTAAACCTCATAACTAAACCATCAATGTGCACAAGAACATTTCCCTTCCAACACCACTTACAAGCTTACTTTATCACACCACTTACACGCTTACTTTTCCTTCACATATCTCTTCCAATCTCTACATTTTTTAAATCTATGCATTATATTTAATATATTCAATAAAAATATACCTTCCATATCTAAATGTCTATATTAAGTGTTTTCGTTGATTTGGTGGTGTTAAATGAGGTGTTATATATATATATATATATATATATATATATATATATATATATATATATATATATATATATAAAAAGAGACAATCCTCACTTTGTGTTTCATTCACGATTTATATTTTTTAATTATAAATGTTTTATAAATTATTATGGATATATCATTAAAGAGACAAACCTCTTTAAATATTTCATTCACAATTTTATATTCTTTGGCATGTTTATAAATTTTCTGGATATTTGTGAAATAGTTTATCACAATAAAATTTTATAATGTTTTTAAATTTTTATTATATTTTATTATGAAATTATAGTTTAATATTATTGGTTTAGCATAGATATTGATAAGCTAAAATTGAAATGAAAGATAATCAACAAAGGCACCATCCCATGGCCAGTCACAATATATATTCTAGGAAAATCAATATGAAAAGAACCCAACTAGAAGGTAAGGTCCATGCTCTGCTCTTTGTTTCTTAGTTTTAAAATGTGAATACAAAGAAAGAGGCACTCACTATGGAGATACTTAGACACTATGGTCAATATGGATATTACAGGATATTCTTCTTCATTTATTATGCTTCAATGTCCCACTCTCAATTCTCTACTTTCCTATAGAAAAATACTCTCTACTCATCTTCCTTTATTCACTCATCACTCATTATAAAACACAAAATTCTAATTAAAAATGTAGCATATTTAATCATTGTATACCAAACAAATGCTTAATTACACCAAATGTTATTATGTTAAAATTCAATTTAATCTAGATTTACACATGAAAATGAATTATATAATTATCCAAAATATTAGTCAAAACATATAAATAGGTATCGGTGTTTGGGTTGGTATAGATTTTTCAAATTAAATGTAAGTCATTTTTTTTAGTTTAAATACATTATCAATGTAGGGATTCCATCTCACATTTTAGGAGCATGACCTCTTTTGGCATGGCACAAAAATCAAAATAGCTACATGTTGTTGTCAACTCATTTCAAAATTAAAAAAATGAACAATCAATTAGATTTAGAATCTCATTGTAGTTGTTTTCAATTAGATTTAGAATCTCATTGTAGTTGATTTTGGATGCAAATATCATTCTTATTATATTCACATTTGCAAAATGTTCCTTGTAGTATTTTCAGATACGTTAACATTTATAAATTATTTGTATTCCCAAGAGATATAGTTTTCATGGGTATTATCACATAAAAATCGCTTAACAAGATTTATAAGTGATCACTGGAGAAGTCATTAGTTTAATACAACAAATGACATACTCTCATTACTTGGGTTTCCATGAGGCTTCATTCAGCAAAGCAAAAAAACTGTGGAAAGAGGGTTTTTTTAAGATCATCACGGGCTACCAAATCTCGTTTAGTGCTATCAGTGTATGACTGCATGGGATAAAAAGAAAAACTTAGTGCCATTTGCGTGCATCAACACGACTGTTATCATCGAAACCCATACTCATCCAAAAAAAATGATGCATTTATGAAGTTGTTTAGATTTCACACACCCTCAACTCAAGTGTACTTGAGGAAGTCAACTCTCCAACTCTAAAAATAGATTTAGGACCACTCAAATGGTATGGGATCCACCCCTATGAGGGATCCCATTTCACACTTAGAGATAGATAAATAAAGGATTGAATAGAGCCTATAAAAGAATGACATGAGAGTGAATTAAGAAGAAACCAAGTGTATTTTTATGTTATTGGTTCGAGCTTAGAGAATCCTCATTTCTCTTAGATTCACTCACATGCTCCCGATGCGAGACATCCACAGTATCAACTGAGCCAACACATTTTAGAAACCAATTTGGACATTTGCATGATTACAAATTACAGAAATACTTTGGGAGTTGTTGCGCTGCTCTTTATTGAAGTCATTCATGGAGGAAGCACTTGTATTGTAAAGGGACCTTGAGCCTTTAAGCTCTGATCAGTAGATAGGAAGGTATTTAATAGATTTAATGGGGTAGATAGGAATTTAACTCTAGATTAGGCAGTTTGGAGTTTTAGGAGGAAAATGGATATAGACACCCTCCTTTTGTATCATTGTATTATTATCATTCAGAAAACAAACAGGAGCAAGAGAGAGGCAATAGAGAACTTGTGGAAACCATCTGTGTACAGATTGAATTAATAGAGAGCCTTTGATTCAATTTCATGGTGGTGTTGTTCTCTATGTATGTTGTTTAGGTGCTCATTTCATGACTGGTGTTGTTTCTCTATGTATGTTGTTTAGGTGCTCACGAATGTTTGTTTTCTTTGTATGCATTTGCTTTGAATATGCTGTGTATGTGATTTCATAGTTGATTTGAAATCTGTGAGAGAGAGGAGAATAAGTTCAATTGTTTCTCTATCTGAGCCAGGAGATTCCTGCATAGAGTGCAGTCGAATTCATCCGCATAGAGTGCGTTGATGAAGCTAGACAGTTAAACCCTTATTCTCATTTGCCCAGAAGTTGAATTGGGTTGGTAGAGCCATGCAAGAAAAGTGCAGGCTGAACTTGAAGTCTCAGTGGACAATCTGAGCAGAAGAAGGTAGAGACTGCTTTTGCAGAAGTGCACAGAGTCTAGAAGATTCAACACTTCGAGAGCTGTTGGAGGTCGAGCGCGAGAAGCGTGCGCAAAGTCTCTGAGGGAGTTAGAGTTGACCAGCTTAGGAGAGATAGTTCCTTCGTGATACTTTAGGAACAGACTCAGGAGAAGGTTCAAACAGGATGGAGCTTTGGAGTAGAGATTTCTTCAAGGAGGAGGAATCGACGGCCAGTTCTCGCAGGGAAGATTCGCGAAAACCCGCCGACCATCAGATCTCAGTGAATTTGTGAGGGGTTTAACCCTAGGCGCAGGAAGGAACTAAGGCTTATCGGGATCCGGCTTATCGAGTTTCTTGAAAGCAAGAGTTTCATAGCTATTGAAATATTGATTAGCGATTTTCTGATCTAATCGGAACCGTTGATCGCTAGGGGACAGGTGGCACGAGATCCCTGGAAGTCAGGATTCGGCATTCGGGACTTTTTGGTGCAAAGGAATTGCGACCTTTGAAATCGCGATCCCGCGATTCCTGATAGGGCGGACAGAGGAGGTGACGTGGCGAGGAATTGGCGCACGTGCATATCGGAGTTCGGGGATTTGTGAAGGCAGTGATGCGCGACAACACAAATGCCAATTTCCCAATAGATAAACCTCCAATAATAGAAGAGGAGAAAGTCAACGATTGACCCATATCGGGGTTCAGGATTCGTGAGACATAAGGCATGCGAGCATAGAATTCGCGATATTGCGAATTCCAATTTTTCGACTGTTAAGGGAGATCATTGTAGGAGTACTGTGGGTAAACAAATTCCCGACGGGGAATTAGAGGAGCATTGACACTCTTCGAGCCAAAGATTAGAGAAGATCCTGGTGGAAGCGGTTGGACTGCGAGGGTCAGACTGCGCCAATATCCATAACCAATCTTGTTTGGTGCACCAAACCTCTCTCCTCTTGAGTGCTTGGGTGCATTCCTTCACCTCATTTGTATTTTCTTTGAGAAAAGAGATAAAAGGTTCCAAGTGGGAACAAAAAATACCCTCCCAAGGAGGAATAAGGGAGCTCACTTGGTCACCAACTTCCCAGTGATGTTATCAATATAGCCTCCTCCATTGGTAACAAATCTTGTTTTCTTAGTTTTTAGTTCTTCTATTTTACTTGTTATGCATTCACTTCTTTTGTTTATTTCCATTATATCTATTGTTGTATTTCACTAACCATCTAACTCTACTAAGTTTGGTGTTGGTATAGCCTATATTGACACTCAAAGGGATACCATTTTCTCACTCCTGTGACAAAATCGCCCAAATGGATTGGCAACCATACTGGGGAGTTAAGTAGAAATTCTCCCACTATAGGCTGCAAGATCCATTTTTCTCACCTTTATATGTTTGTAGGGTCAGTAATCGACTTCCTTGATAATTCCCTTTGAGTGTCTAGGCCTCCACTTTTGGAAAATCCACACCGGAATTTTCTTACGTCGTTGTTTAGCATCAACGTGGCTTTCGAAGGAATGGTCATGTTGAAGTGTACTATTAGCACTCTATCTCAATTTTGAATCTATGTTTATCACATCAATTGTGCCAATTTTGAATCTATGTTTAACTTGCACTAATTTAATTTGTTTTCCTATTGCTTGGGTCTTTCAGTTTTTTCACAAAATATAGATTATAGGTTTCAAATTATTTCACTTTGTAACACTGGTAAAAATTCCTTTGGATTCTTTCTTGCAGAAGTAGATTAGCTAACACACTAAGTAAAGTAAAAAGAATCATATCTCTTTTTATCTTTTCCACATGGATGGCTAATTGAAAGCATCTGAATTCTTAGTTAAATTTATCTTCAGAAATTAATTCATTTATGGGACTAGGAAAACCCTTACTCACATCCTAGTGTTCTCTTCACCTCACACTCGTTTGAGTTCTCTGGGTGAACTAGAAAGGGGTTTGTAAGTCATTCTTCCATCTCCCTTCCATAAGTCAAACATAAAGAATTAACTTGAAGTAATTAGTAAGCATCCCCTAAAGTTGAAAATATTATCTTTAAGTTTTCTTGTTTTACAAACACACCAACAAGATTAGGTGAGGCCAAAGCCCCTTTGACACCTCGTAGTTTGTTTTGAAGGAACTAAAAACTTGTAAATGACCCATACATGTCCAAATTATCACACAACTAGAATGGTTTCATTTTTAGAGAAAAAAACAATTGGTAAATTAAAAGATCAGTAAGGACCCCAATGTCTGCATCTTTGACAAACTAGGTTCAGTGTTTGAATTACAAAAGGATTTCTCAAAACACTTAGTAGTTAATAAGAAAGACAAGTAAAGGACCCCACAATGTTCATATGCTTCAATCTTACACATAAACTACTAAAATATGTTTTGCACACTCACATCTTTGCACACAAAAGAATTTTTCACACAACAAAAGGTCTCTAATATATCATTTACGTCAAAGTTTGATCTCCTTCATGTGCTCATAAGCGATCTAGGAGGATAAAAAAAACTTAAGAATTATATAAAACCTTCACACCCTTAAGAAAATGAGATTGTTCCAAGACCCCAATCTCACATACTTGTTCATCAAAAAATCAACCATAAAGAAATCAATAAAATCCTCCACAAGAGGGCACAAAAGAAAATGTTAGTCTAAGTTGGGATTTTGGGGGTAGGTATCCAAAAAACCTCTTGTTATCTCTTTTTATTTCTAAACTTAGTGGTTGACGAATTAGGGAAATTAAAATCCTCCAAGTCAAGTGTTCCAAATCCATAAGTCAAGGAGATATCGTTGAAGGGGAAAATAACAAGGCCCAAATGTTCTTTGTGTGCCTTCTTGAGCCACCCATCTCTTGTGAGGTTACCTAGCCCATGACCACTTTTTGAAGTTGAGAGTTCCCTGCTACACTTGACCCAGGATTTTATACATAGGTGGAAATTGTGGGTTGCAATTGCACCTAAGTCGGATTTTGTGTGGTTATTGGGAAATATCACCAATTCTTTCGAAATATGCCCCCTTTACCCCTCATTGTAACTAATTTTTCACACCTTCACTAGTTCCTCTTCTGGTGGGTTCATGCCCCATTGTTGAGTGCTATTGGAAGGCCCAATGTTATTTGAGAAGAAGGATGATATGTCTACAAGAAACATGCATTTTGTTTTTATTTCCCACATGGATAATTCTATAAATCTACCGAACCAAAATTTTTCTTAACAATCAATTTATGTGTTATTCTTATTAATTATTAACCATATGTAGCTATTAGTTCTTTTGTTAAAGTAGGTCAGATTTTAGATTTTTTTTCATAAGCACTAATTATCTTTTATTTATCCCCACTCAAACTCACACATTTTTCGCTAGTCTAGAGTCATAGGGGACCCACAAAATCCTCGACATTCTGGATCCTTGCTAGGCCTCCCACCAGAATTTGGAGGTATCCCTGGTTTTACCACATCACTGGTTCAACCTCCTCACCCACCTTTGGGTGCAATGATTCTTGGGTCAACCTTGTTGGGTTCTACATTTCTTGGCACTACTATACCCACCAACCCTTCTAGTAGCCCTTCCTCCTTAGGAATCGTCTCTCAAACACCACATACAATGCACAAGACAACACCCAACATACCATACTTAGCTTCATTAAATCTTCCAGATTTGACGAAACTTACGAATGATATGATTTTACATAAGACAACTTGGCCAAACATGCCCACCAAGTTACCATCAGACACTAGTACATCTGAGCAAATTTGCAACGGTTTTTCATTGATATTGCCACATTTATCCGTCGCAATTTCCACGAAAGCCAAGATTTTTTTTCGTCAAAATAATTGCGTCGCTATATCCATGATCCAAGTGTGCGTGGAAACATCGATGAAATTATCTCTCCACGTGTCACCACCTTCAATATCGGTTAACCCTATACATTGTCTCAATTATGATGAACTATCGTCGCAATAACAACGAAGAAATGTGGCAATTACGACGAAACTTCGTCGCAATTGGGACGAAAAGTTATGCCAAGACAATAACTTACAACGCAGCTGTTGGACATGCGACGAAAGTTCGTCACAACGTGCGATGAATATTCATGGTAATATCAACGAGTGTAATATCTCAAAACCAAATTTACGACGCACATGTTGTATATGCGACGAATGTTTGTGGCAAATTGCGACGAAGTTTCATTGCTATAGAAACGGTTGTGGTAAAATAGTAAAATATTTGCGATGAATTTGTGTCGATATTGCGACAATGAATTTAGGTTTTAAAAAAAAAAATTACATGAAATATGGCATACCATATTGTATGCCATATTACAATGTAATATGGTAATGCCATATTACATTGTAATATGGCATTAATATTACATTGTAATATTGTAATATTGTAATATTGTAATATATATATCCCCTACGAATAATCAAGGCACTAATCAACCAAATATTGTAAGCATGTGTTATCATGAAGTTGGATTAGAAGTAAGGATACCAATATGAAAATATACACAAAGAATAATTTGGAATATTACTTTCAAAAAAACACATGGATTGTATGAGTGAGTCATTATGCAATTTATATTACACAATACTATGACAACACTTATAAGATTTATTGATGATATCTTAAGACCATTTCTCGAACTTGTTTATTATAGCCTCCTTAGAGTAACAACAGAAAATTCAAAGGAGAAAGTACAGTTACAACACAGTGTTGCAACAGAGTTACAACATAGTTATAGTGAGTTGTAGCAGAGTTACAGAAAGTGTTGCAACAGAGTTATAGCAAGTTGCAGCAGAGTAATAGTGAGTAACAACAAGTGGAGTAACAACACAAAATTCAAAGGAAAAAGTACAGTTACAACATAGTGTTGCAGCAGAGTTACAACATAGTTATAGTGAGTTGCAACAGAGTTACAGAAAGTGTTGCAGTAGAGTTATAGTGAGTTGTAGCAGAGTAATAGTGAGTAACAACAAGTGGAGTAACAACACAAAATTTGAAGGAGAAAGTACAGTTACAACATAGTGTTGCAACAAAGTTACACCATAGTTATACTGAGTTGCAACAGAGTTACAAAAAGTGTTGCAGTAGAGTTATAGCGAGTTGCAACAGAGTAATAGTGAGTAACAACAAATGGAGTAGAGTAACAACACAAAATTCGAAGGAGAAAGTACAATTACAACATAGTGTTGCAGCAGAGTTACAACATAGTTATAGTGAGTTGTAGCAGAGTTATAGCAAGTGTTGCAGCAGAGTAATTTAATTGAACCAAGGTAATTCATGGGGTTAGCAAATTATTTAGGAATGAAGTGTCTCTTCAATCCACATTAGAAAAGGCAAGTATAACCTTTCAATTCATTGCAATTGAAAACTAAGTAACTGAAGCTTTGACTTGAAAGAATTGTAATGGATGAATATTAAATCTAATGAAACTTGAAATTTCATTTGAAATCAAAGCAAATTTCACATGATACACAATGGCGGAACCTTTGATATAATGAAGGAGTTGGATAACATAACACTTGAAACTTTTGTTGGTGAAATCATAATATACCCAAATAAGATAAGGAATTGTACATCATAGTTTAGGCATTGAAGTACTACATGAATTATTTGTTGGGAAAACAAAAAAAAATTAACTCAAATCATAAGCTTTTATAATCCTTGTCAATTGATCCAAGTCAGAAGAAAGCCCAAACTTCATGTGAATGGTATCCTGCAACATTTTGATTTGGTAATCAAGTATGATAAATATATATAAAACCACATGGTCAATTTCCTTTAA
>SNQJ01S0022437.1:45376-55506 GCA_010110895.2 Picea sitchensis
TGTTTAGATCCATTATCTTAAAACAATTATTTTCACAAGTCTTTGCTTCAAACAAAATAATTATTTAAGTTGTATATAACTATTGTACATAAACACTGTTAGTTAAGAATTTGTAATAAAAGTGTTGATTGTTAGAGTTGTATCTTTAGTTAGTCCACATCTTTTAGTTGTTTTAGGATCTTAGTTGGCTAACAGAGCCATAAAACCCGTCAGGGTAGATTATACCAAATGACTTGGGTTAAATAGACAACCCCGCACCAGATCTTCCCTTCCCGTTGATGGTGTGTCATAAACACCCGTCAAAAAATGGCACTAGAAGGAGCGTGAGAATGACAAACTAGCCTTGCAGAAGTCTTTGTTTTGAATGTATTTGATTCCCCATGGCTCCCCAAATCATTGTGTTGGAACATGCTTTCCACTTCTCATTACCTGATATTCCCAATGAGACAGTGTCTCGCTTGTCCAAATTCACCTTTGATGGTGGGGGGGATGTATCTGCAAAAGACCATCTTAACAAGTTTTGGTGTAAATGCATCAAGCATGATATTTCTGATTTAAAGGTTTTATGCAGATTGTTCGCTTTTACTTTTAGGGGTCGGATTAAACATTGGTTTGAGTATTTTCCAACATATCACATTATTGATTGGTTTCAATTTGTAGAGAAATTTTTAGACACTTTTGAAATCTATGATTACAATCAATTATGTGAAGAATTTCAGACTTTACTAATCAATGACAATTCATCTCAAAAAGGATTTTCAACAAGAATCCATCATGTTCTTTGTAAATTTAATCTTGATGACATGTCATTTGTACTAAATCTCCTCTATGATGTTTGCATCCCTTTCATCCAGTCATATTCAATCACGAATGATGAATCGGTTACAAATCCTATCACTCAATTGCGAGAAGAATTTTATTCGTAGGATGAGAGGAATCCATCCGAAAATTTTGAACAAGCAAGGGAGGTGGAATCTATTGAAAATGTTCTTACTGGCAATCAAATTGGTTTTTCCTCTGAATCTTTGTATACTCAGTCCTCGACCATCGTGGAGTAATATTTGATGTTGGGTCAAGGTGAATGTCCATATTCTTCTAACTCTTGCTCTAATCAATATTTAAATTCAGTTATTGAAGAACACTTAGGTGATGAAATTGATCTTAAGCATTCTAACATTTTAATGAAACTGATTAGAGATGTAGATATGCAATTGGAATAAAAACCTTAAACCTTCATCCACAAATCATACTTTATCCACATGAAAGATTAGATGTTTGTCATGAAAGTTTTGAATTATCTATCATACATGAGGCAAATTTAGATGATCATATTATGTTGAAGAATTTATCACCAAAACAGAGTGAAAGTTTTAAGGAAAGTGAAGAAGAATGTTTTGAGAATACCATTGCTATATATCATAGCTCAAGAGATTCTTTTCATGTGCTCATTTCTGATTCCTTTTACTCTTTATATCCCGATCTCTTCTTAGATTATGGTGGACATGATACTTTACCCACGATATCTTACTCTTTTTCATCACAATCAGATCTTTTCGATATGCCAAGATTTGGTGAAATTAATTCCAAACATAACATTTATGAAGTCAGATTTGATGCTCTTTCACTTCCACCACTCGCATGGAAACAAGACATGTTGCAAGATGATTTTACACGATTTATTTTTGAAAAATACAATGCACTCATTCTTATGGAGATCAAATATTCTACATTGCATATTCGTTCTTTGATTAGTTTGAATTTTAATGTTTATGCTTCACATTTTGAAACGATCAATATCATCAAAGGAAGCGTTCAAACCAATAATCTAATTGATGTCATGAATCCTCTTATGATGTGTTCTCCATTGATATATCCATTTCATCAAAGTCATAGTTTGTATCCTAATTTTTATGATAAGATCTTATAATGGTTTGAATATTTGTATCTAAAAAATATTCATAATAAAGATAAAGTTGTGCTTGCTTTGTTTCTACCTAAATATCTAGGAAGTAAGCATGACATGATTTTTTTAGATCCTCCATGTGGAGAAATTGATGCACACTTGGATAATTATCAGGAGGATGGGGCACTGCGGCCTTGGTTGATGGTTATGTCAGGTCCCCATAATATTGACAAGTTTTCCAAACTTACTTACATTCTTCCATGCCATTATGACCCATATCGCGACAAGATAGAAAAATGGCTAGATGATTCATACATCAAGAAGTTTCAAAAGAATGGTAAAGTCGTGCTTGCTTTGTTTTTAACTGAATACATAGGAGGTAAGGATAACATATTTATTTCCTATCTGCAAATACTACATTCTTTTATTCTGATTTTCGACTTTCTATGCCTTGCAAAATTGAATATGTTCTTGTGGTTGCACTGAAAATATGATTTTACTTAGCGTTTTGATATATGTAAAAGTTAGAGTAGGTGCATGAATAGAGTCCTTTTGGGTTTTTCTTGCCTTTTTCACTTTTTTCCTTTGAATAATGCAGTTATGAAGGCACGTGGTTATGAAAAGAGAACCATCCTTTGAATGTTGCAAGGGAAGTCTTCTTTCAATTCCTTTCTTTTTCCTTTTCGAAGTTGTCTTGATTAAATGTTTCTTTTTCAAAACTTGGCAGCATCATGCAATGACTTCAGATATTATGAAGCATTAATAAAGAGATTAGGGATTTGATCTTAGTTTTACCCTAACAAACATAGCTTACCACTGCACGTAATTGCACTCATCCTGGTTAAGTATTTTTTTGTGACCTTTAATAATAAGCTTGGTCAAAATGATGTATCATGCATCACTATCTTAAGAAAAGAACCTTCCTATATGCAAAACTTTGAACTGGGTTGTTCTTCCTTTTGATCCTCTTTCTCTATGAGAGGTTGGTCTGGTTTTGTTTTTGGTCAAATTCTTTTTAAAAGTGAGCTTTTTCTATTTCAATTTTGTTTATTTTGATATGCTTTTGATTTTGAATCCCATTAATAAAATCTGATTCGGTTTGCTGTATGTTTTTTTTTTTTTTCTTTCTTTGATTGAACTTTCTTCTTGTCTGTCTTTTTGAATAAATATATTTCTAATCAAAGAGCGATTGTCGAAGGAAGAATTCATTTCAAGACTTATGTTTTTAAAAGCAATTTGAAACAACTCAAATAATTTCTCATGTTAAGATTAAGCTCAGATAATTGATTTGTAAGTCAGTTGAGTACTATGAAATCCTAAACGGTCTTTATCAGAGTATTACCCCTGAAATGCATCGATATCTTTGGGAATTACAATTATCCTTAGAATTTTTACATCGTCCCTGTTCTCAAAATATCACTTTTAAGTGCTTCCCCATCCTCTAGATGATTTCTTAACCGAAATATAAAATCTAAACCATGATAAAACTTCCAGTTTTGAAAGAAAATAAAAATAAAATAAAAATGATCAATTGTTCACATGTATTGCAATTAACCTCCAGTATCACCCCGCTCTCTTTGTCATCAATAAATCTATAATTGTATTATTATTTAAAAGTGGCATAAGAGGTTTGGAAGCACTTAAGTGTGGGAAGTGTGTGTAAACCCGTCGGGGTACTGAACATGCTCACTGACAGCGGGTAAATACACACATGATACCAAGACAACTTCGTCAGGGTACCGAACAAGCCTACTGGAAATGAAGCAATGTTTGGTTGAGAGGTAGCATGCATATTCTCTTAAATTAACTTTTACGGAAGTATACATCATGTGGATATAACTATTGGATGGGATTGAAGCATTTGAGTGGGTTAAATGACATCCCTGTCGAGGCTATGGATGCTTGTTGGCAACAATGACTCTATCAACGGTATTGAAGTACTTTTATAAACATCGTGACTCTTTGATTAAAACACAACTTCTGGTTATAATCCTCTGTAAAAGCATTCTTTTCTTCTTTTATGACATTTTTCTATAAATCTGAGCTAATCTTAATTTTGTGTAATATTAAAGTGGACTTGTTTCAAAGAAGCTTAAAATTATATCCAAGTCTTATTCTTCTTCCCTGCGATGAAATTTTAATAGGTCAGAGATAACTGCTTCGCCCAGTGAGTCGCAATTTGTTGAGCCCCAACAACCCCCTTCTTTATTTTTAATCAAAATCTAGGGTCCCTTGAAATTTTACTTGGATTCTTCATTTTTTTTTCCTTTGTCTTGACTGAATTGTTTGCTTTGTTTCGAGGTTGGTTTTAGTTGATATACTTTTCTTTTGTTTGGTTTGAGTTTCATGAAATTCAAATGTCATTCAATTTTTCTTTGTACAAATTCTTGATGTTGATGGACGAGCTTCATAATTTGGGAGTTTGTTATTACCTCTTCCTTATTGAATTTATCTGCTATGAGAATGGTTTGGTTGAAGACTTGGATTAATAACAATGATTTTACAGAAAGAATGTTTATTGTGACACATCGTTTCTATGACATTTGTTCACATTTGATCAATTTTGAATGAGGGAGAGACGAACATAGAAATCTTAATTTAAACGAAAACATTAATTTTTATCATCTGTTTACTTTCGTTTAAATTATGATTATGTTTTCGTCTTTTGCTCATTAGAAATCATTTTCACAAAATCATTTGGTAGACTTAATTAATTAAATTATTTTGTCAGTTTGCATCTCATTTCATTAAAAAAAACAAAAAAAAAACAATTATCTATCATTTGTTTGATTTTGTGAAAACCCAAAATTAATATTTTTCTTCTCTCCATCAACTTGAAACTTCTAGAATTTTAAGATCATATTTGAAAGGAAAATGTAAACAATGTTTGTTTAGAACTTATGATTAATTTAAATTCATTTTAATTTTATTGTTCTAGATTTTGTTTTATTCACAATTTTTAGGTTATTAATTTGTTTTTTTTTTTTGTTTCACAGGTTTTTATTATCAATTATTTGGTACAGATCTGATCATGGTTTGATTTTATTATATAAATACGTTCAAGATAATTGATCCAAAATAATATTGGATTGTTGCAAATAATTTATGAGCAACAACATATAAGATTTGGAAATGCGTTCAAGAACATATAGACGATTTTGCGGGACGTGTTTCAGCCACACCGTAAGAATCTAAGAAACAGTTGCAAACCCATCTCCAGAATGGACCCATTTAGCTTACACGTGAGAATTTTCCCAAACAAATGCACGATTTTAGAGATATTTGTGTTTCTTTACGAGGAAAATTTTAGGTGGCGAAAATTATTAGTGACGCCCAGACTGTTCATTCATTGTATAAATATATGAGAAAGTTTAGAGCCAAGGGGATCCAAGAAATTGAGAGGAGTATTTGTATCCTTTCTTTTTTGTATGTTATTTCTTTTGTAAACTTTTTTCTTTTCAAATGGAGTAACAGATGGTTGGAATCTTTGGGAGAATGGACCAATATTTTCAAAGAAGAATATGGAATTCCAGGTTGCTTAATGGATTTTGTCCTGTGAGTAAAATGGTTTTGTTTTCATTATAATATCTTCATATTCTTTGAGTAATTGATTATGCATTGATTTAAATTATCTTTAGTCT
This sequence comes from Picea sitchensis, assembly GCA_010110895.2. Classification (NCBI taxonomy): domain Eukaryota; kingdom Viridiplantae; phylum Streptophyta; class Pinopsida; order Pinales; family Pinaceae; genus Picea; species Picea sitchensis. The sequence goes on from SNQJ01S0022437.1 coordinate 50,921, forward strand.
GTTTTATCAATACATGGTTAATTGTTATTATTTATGTACTAATTTTTTCATTCTTTAAGAGTCTATTATCCCCAAAATTCCTTTTGGACCTTATGATGAACTTATTATACTGAAGCTATATGGGATACAATTTATTCTTTGGATTTTGTCCTTTTGTAGATTGTGCAATGTTAATATTGTTTCTCATATAATTTCGGAATATGAAACTTTATTTGTAATGAACTAGCTTTAGACTGTTATGCATATAATTTTTCATGTTATGTTTTCATTTATATGGTTCATTATATTTTGGTTCCTTTAATATCTGTGGTTGATCATCTATTCAAGTATTTTGAGTATACATATGATACTAGATAGCTGATAACACTATTTACTGAGGATTGTAATTTCTTTCATTTTCAGTTATTTGGACATTCTAAAGTCACATGATATATAATTGTTTGTCTTTCTATCATCGTAAACACGTTCTAGAATACAAAAGACTTCTTTGAATTTCTTCAGGAAGTGTTATGCTTGCTTTTGTCATAGGTTTTCACTTGACATAGGTTAAGAGGAGCTCATACAAATACAGAGAGATGAATTTAACTTAGTAGTGTTGATCAATGAGAGGTTAGTTAGCTTATTTTTTTATTTAATTTGTTGATTTGTGAATGAATAGTGATTGCATCATTTAAATGTTAATTTGCTTTGTTTATTTTCTTTATATTATTTACAATCTTATTCATTCATTCTTTATTAGTTTGGTATTTAGAGTAATAGAATAATTTTGTTTATATTTAATCTTGTTTAGATCCATTATCTTAAAACAATTATTTTCACAAGGCTTTGCTTAAACCTTGTAAGTTATATATAACTATTGTACATAAACACTGTTAGTTAAGCAATTGTAATAAAAATGTTGTTTGTTAGAATTGTATCTTTAGTTAGTCCACATCTTTTAGTTGTTTTAGGATCTTAGTTGGCTAATGGAGCCATAAAACCCGTTAGGGTAGATTATACCAAATAGCTTGGGTTAAATAGACAACCCCGGACCATATCTTCCCTTCTCATTGACGATGTGTCATAAACTCCCGTCAACAAAGTCATACTCACTGTATATTGAACATAAAATAGTAGCTTGAGGTTGTAAAGCGATAGATTTTACCAAACGATGCCTAGAAATATATAGAGCTCAACATGAATATTCATGGAAAAAGTACATAGAATAGTTTTAACCTTTTCACCATCAATATGTTAACAAAAAATTTCAAGGGACCAAAATCTAACAATTATTAAGACAACTTTATAATTTAAAACTCCTAATATGAAATTCCAAAGCAATGAAGAAGGTACTTATCTTTTCCAAAGGATGAATGCCAAACAATTGATTGGGATAGAGCAATTTTCCACCCAATTGTAGGTAGTCCTCTATGGATTCCACCCCCTAGCTGGGCTATGAGACGACCAAAGCAAAGAAGAAAAAATTATAATTCTCTCAAGTTGTTCCTCCAATCCCCCCAAAAAAGAATGAAAGATCAACCAGTAAACCCTCTGTCGAGTTGTTGAATCAGACCAGTTTTGGCACCCACAATACCTACCCCATAGAACATAGGGAGGATTCTTCCTTTTCTACTCAACAATCCCTCATAAGTTCTCCCCTTCAATGCCCTTTGGTCTGGGCATATTAAAGTCCAATTTTTTGCCCATTTACAATTTTAACTTCAACAAATGTTTTCTTGGTTCTTGGGAATTTTATGATAGCGTTTCTTTAGGGATTGAAGGGATATATCTCTAATAACTTTTGGATTTATTGTTGCACAATATTTATTTATTCCTCTTCTCTCCTACCTTTCTCCTCACAAGATTCTAATGGTCCTTTTTCATGGGCATTATAAGTGCCATAAAATGACAACACTCTTTTCCTAAGATTCAACTATGTTTTCCTCTCCTCTATGCTCTCCAAAGCACAACCCCCTTTTTTGAATTTGAGTTTCCTCTTTCTAGAATGAGTGAAAGGTGGAAAGAGAGTCCTAATCTAACTTCCTTTTGTTTTAATTACGTGGGGAACACATTTTTCATAATGTAGGAGGTGATGGCATAGATCTAGGAGTTGGTTTCATCCGCTTCTCTTATCTCCAATTTAGAATATATGCTAGGCTCAACATCACATAAGAGTGAAAGTAAAGTAATGGAAAAATGGGTAGGAGAAGAGACACATTTTCTCTCAACATGTTGAGAGGATACATTGATCCCAACACCATCTATCCTTATAACTCACATGACACAATGAGTGTTAGCATATATAACTCATCATTATTTCCTTACATGATGTTTATTGATAATTTTTCATTTAGGGATTATTATTTATTTTATTGTTGCAATATATATCTTATGATCTTCTCATGCATTTTTTTTTCGTAAATAAAACAATGTTATTTCCTCATAAAACAACTGTGATTGTACATATCATATCAAGTTCCAGGGTCTACCACATGTTCCTCTAAACTAGTGGAAACCGAAACAAATGGCACCCTGTTGTTCTGGTGGCCAAAAAGAAAATCCACCACCTGTTCTGCCAAACATTTGAAAACTGGAGAAGGTGTCATAAGAGTATTGAGACAGAGTTGTCTAAACACGCAACAAGAAGACTAAACAAAAAATTTGGACAGAGCACAAAACAGGAAAGCTGAACAATAGTACAAAAAATCCTCGTGTTTTGTAGAGGAGGTGCAAAGAGCCTAAGAACTTTAAACATTAAAAGAGCTATTAAAACCTATTGTCCTGAGTACTGTCGTGAGGAGTGAAGACGCAAGGTTGCGCGTAGGTTGGGCATATCTGTTGACTTTGCATGCACAAGAAAACATTAAACACTATGTCAAGTTTGCTGCTGAGAAGAGTGTGCTTGTGGAGCTGCTCCATCATGTCCCTCCACATCTCAAAGATGAGCTCCAAATGTTCTAGCGCTAGGAAGCAAAGTGAGTGCAACTCTCGGGCCATCGTTGAGGTGAGCAGTGGAGGCTCAACCGGGCGGTCAACCAAAGGAATTTCTTCTTGGATTATACAAGTCACCCCCTCCATGGCCTCTGTTGTAGCAGTTGTAGAGAGACTGGTGTTGGGACGGTCTTGATGGTCCAAAACTGTGTAGAGGAGGGAGTTTGGCGGCACCGTAATTGGTTCCCCTGGAATTTCCTCCTCTACATAGGCCATGGGAGGCGAATTTTGCTCCTTATTCCCTCGAATCAACGCGGTCAAAGAAGCCTATGCTAGCTTGCAAATGTGTCTCTACCTGACTACATAGTAATACCAAGAGGGACCCCTCTTGGGCTTACCACGCTCTCGGGGCATGGGAAATAAGGAAAAACAAACAGAACTTAGCAGAAGAGTGCACAAAGATGGGAGACTGAGCAGAGTGAAGCACAAATGCGAAAACTGAGCCAAGTGAAATGAGTCATAACCAACCTGGATGAAATGGAGGAGTGCCAGGGGTGTTGAGGTGAGCTCGCACATGCCTCCCATACCCATCATCATCCCTCCTCCATGGCACACTGATAACTCCATTAAACATGTGCGGGGGAACTGTCCAACTTGTCTAGGAGCACGATAAATTCAGTCCTCCATCCAAAAATTCAAGGTGAGAGTAGTGACAAGCCTCATAAATAGCTTGGGTTGCGTGGCACCCCATCTAAAAACTCATGCATTATTTATTACTATATACTATAATTCTGTTTATTTTTTTATTGATATACAATGTGTCAATCATATATAAATCTAAAAATAATATTAATTTTGTGAATTAAAATTTAGTTCTAGATTATACATTAAAATATATAATATTATAAAAAAATAATTGTAAAATTTTTAAAAATTAATTATTATTTTGAAAGGGTAAATGAAATACTTATTTATCTTAATATTGTTCTATATTATAGATATTTACATATCATACACATAAAGAGTTTGATAATCTCAATTTCAACTTAATTTGATTTAGTTATGTTAATTTTAATATTATTAAAAAATAATTGTTATTTTGAAAAGGTAAATGAAGTACTTATTTGTCTAAATATTGTTCTATATTACATATATTTACAAATCATACACATAAAGAGTTTGATCATCTCAATCTCAATTTAATTTGATTTAATTACATTAATTTTAGTATTACTAAAATAAAACTTAATTAAAATTATAATATTAGTTTTTATTGTTATTTTAGTAATATTAAAATTATAATATTACTAAAATAAAACTTAATTAAAGTTATAATATCAGTTTTAATTTTAATTAAGTTTTAATTAAAATAAAATTTAGTTAAAGAATGTGTCACCTTTGTGACACTAAGAAGGTTGAAGATGAAAATCACTTTCTCTTAGATTATTTAGCCTATATCCATATTAGATCTCATTTTCAAAATATTGATCACACTACCAACCTTCCTAACCTCTTAACTCAATAAAATTATGGTGATCTTGGAAAGCTTCTCTTAATGCTTTTCGAGCACAGAAACAAAGTTCTAAAGAATCACAAGCAATCACTTACCGTCTTAAGGTCCGATAGACCAATTAGGTCTTAGTGGACGTTCGTTCGTTCATCATCATCATCATCAT
>SNQJ01S0022437.1:88300-99168 GCA_010110895.2 Picea sitchensis
TCCTGAAATAGCAACGAAGGAATACCGTGTTCACTTCACAAGAGTCGTTAAGGAGGCATTGGATGGTTGGAATTCTCCGTGGAGAATTTGCGAAGTCCCGAGAGCCGTCAGATCTTGCAGAGGAGCAGGGGAGTTACGGTAAGCCTATTTTCAAGTTTTGAGTTCAGGAGAAATCGAACCGTAGGATCTGGGTCAACAAGGACCGTTGGATCACTCACGAAATCTCATTTCGTGGATTCGCGAGTTGAAGGGTTAAAACCCTTGCCTCAAGATTCGCGAGGCTGTGAAAGGCGAAGTCCCAAAGGGGTGAAAGGATTTGTGTGAGCCAGTTATTGGTCAAGTGCATCAAAACTCGATATTTCGAGGTTTCATGGGTTGAAGAACCGAAATCTTAGCATTAGGATTCGCGAAGTCCGAAACTCCAAAAAGGCGAGAATTTCCATTGTGGGACCCGCGTTGACAACGTGTCGGCATTTCGACATATCGGCGGATAGGAGGTCGATACTTTTGTCCCGAAAGTCCCGAAGGGGCAAGAGAGTCTGAGTCGTCCATCTGCGAGAGGACGCGTGTCGCGGAATCATCCATTTTGGAGATTCATGCACCGAGACTCACAGAGGCGAGCATCTTGACTTCACGAGTAGCGAGTTCCTGAGGAAATTTGAGTCGTTCGTCTGAGAGTGGACGCGTGTCGTGAGATCGCCCATATCGGGGATTCAGACATTGGGAGTCATAGAGGGAAGTCTTTCAACTTCGCGAGTGGTGAAGTCGTGAGAGGATCAGGACCGTCCATCTGGGGAGGACAGGTGGCAGAGATCAAGGAATCTTGCGAAATTGGAGGTTCGCAAGGTAAGAACCCAAAAGTTGGGTGCTCCAAGTCGCGAGTGGCGAAGTCGCGAGGAGCGAAGACAGCCATTGGATCCAGAGAACGGGAGGACCGTTGGATCAGGAACCTCATCGCCTATCGCACGTTCGGAGGTTCGGAGGTTGAAAGGAGTCATTTTCGACTTCACGAGTAGTGAAGTGCCGAGAGTCGGGCACGAGAGAACACGTGGCAGAACTTTAAGGTGGAGCCCACAGGATTGACAGGTGGACACGCGTCGGCTGGAGAAGGAAGTCAACGCTTCGTTGACTTCTCGTGTCTCGGGGATTCACGGGATAAGAGCATGAGAGCTCAACCCTTTGACTTACGAAATCGCAAGTAGCGAGAACGCGAGAGGGAAAATAAATATCGCTTCTCAGGGGTTCGTGAAGGGAAGGTGCCAAGATTTGACGCTACAACTCGCGAAGTGGCGAGTTGCGAAAAGTACGAAAGGAAGGTCAACCTTTGCTGACTTTCAAGTCTCGGAGGATCGCACAAGGAAGGAACGAGAGTTCACCCTTGAACTCACGAAGCGGCGAGTAGCGAGAGGAGTTAGTGTTTAGCCTAGTTGGTGGTCACGCACAGAGGGTGCTGACAGAAGGGAGCTATACCCATTTCATGATCTCAGGTATCGCGAGATTGGAAAGGAGGAGTCGAGGGCTTCGACTCGCGAACTCACGAGATGGAGAGTTGCGACAAGTGCCCTTGGGAGTAGGCCTTGGTCATAGCGTTGTGGTCGCCTGGGAGTCATGGAACTCGCGCCTAGTGTTGTTCGCATAGGGTAACTTCCGAAGGACCTGTTGATCGATTGAATTGAGATTTCAACTGGAAATTGAAAGAGGTTGCTTCAGCTCATAAAAGGAACGGAACGATCCTTAAAAACTGGGAGGTCACGTAGATACTCTATCGAGGCAGATGTGGCATCAGCAGCCTGTGCTAAGTTCCGTAGGATTTCGGGGGTTCTATCCCTCGAAAAAGGACAAAAATTTTGATTTCCGTAGTGGGTATCTGACACATTTCCTCAAGTTTTGCACTCTAAAAACGTTTTGCACCACTAGAGATTTGATCCCTCTCGGGGCTTGATAGATCTGAGGTTAAGATGGATCTATGTTGGTTTAATACATTAATATTAAAGTATTAAAAAATATCAATATTACAAAAAATATTAATATATTAAAGAATATTAATATATTTTATAATATATTAAATAATATTAATATATTTTATAATATATTATGACCTCCGTAACCACTACATTGTTTTGGTGATCTATTAATTCAAGCTAGGATAAATCGAAATTGAACAAATTCAAACCAATATATACTTTTTAATATATTAATATATTAATATTATAAAATATATTAATATATATTAAAATATTTCTTTTTTTAAATATATTAAAAAGTAATTATATACAACTTCATTTGTTGTTTCGTTGATTTTAGAAAAGCTTGTGACACTGTGTCAAGGAGTAACCTCTAGAATAGGTTAGAAGAGTTTAAAGCCCCTTTTGAGTTAAGAGTTGTTGTAGTAAGACTATATGAGAAAGTTATTGCCAAGTTTAGTAACACTAAGGGTTGGTCGGAAAAAATTAACTGTACTATAGGAGTCAAGCAAGGTTGTCCCATATCCCCTATCCATTTCAACATTTATATTGATAAGTTAAAAGATTGTTTGGAGGATGCAGATTGTGTTGGCCCGACTCTCACTAGTATAGTCATCATCATCCTTCTTTATGTTGATGATATTATTCTTATGGCGAAGAGTCCCTATGACCTAGGTAAGCAACTAATAATCCTCAAGGAATTCTACTCTAGCATGGGCATGACTGTGAACACTGACAAAACAAAGGTTATGATAATTAAATCCAAAAGGATCACCTACGATACTTTTTTTATGACAACAATAGCTTGGAGGAAGTTTCTTCATACAAATATCTTGGAATCGATATCCACCACAAGCTCAATTTGAACTATAACGCTGAAAAAAGGATAAATGGAGGGTGGAAAGCTTATTATGGGCTCGAAAACAATTGTAAATAACCATGCCTTTGGCTTTTGGATTAAAAAAACTCCTCTTTCACACTCTTGTCACTTTGGTTATCTTATATGGATGTGAAGTTTGGGTTTGCAGTATATGTAGAGAATATTGGAGAAAGATAGAATAGATCCAAAATAATTTTATAACTTATAATATTAAATTAAGGGTAATACACCCTATTCTATCCTCCTTGTAGAAGAAATCATTTCCTCCATTGAGAGCATTGCTATCATTCGATACCTAACGTACAAGAACACGATAAACAACATGGATGACAATAGGCTCCCAAAACTTGCTTCAAACTCTACCCAAAACCACCAACAACTCAAGCGAGGATGGCATAAAGATGTCAAATCTTGGCTAAATCATTGGGGAATACAAGAAGAAGCCATCATGCACAATATCGATAATTTTACAAACATTGTCACTTCCAAATTTAAGGAGAATATGTGGTGTGATAAACAATTAGTGGATAAAAGGAAATTAAGATACTACAAGGAGGTGGTCAAACCTAATTTAGAAGATCAAAATTACCTCTCAGTTTTGAGATGTACAAAGAACAAAATCAACATTGCTAAAATAAGAACAAACTCTCGCGAGCTACATAGTGAAATTGGACATTAGACAACTCCCAAAACACCGTGGGATGAAAGCATTTGTCATCATTGTGACACTAAGTGGGTAGAAGATTAAAATCACTTCCTCTTAGTTTTCCCTACATATATCGATATTAGATCCCAATTTAAAAATATTTGCCACAATACAGGCCTTCCTAACCTCCTAAGTAATCAAAACTATGGTGATCTTGAAATGCTTCTCTCAATGCTTTTTGAGAATAGAAATACAATTTTAAAGAAATAAAAGTAATCTCTTACCTTATTAAGGTTCCATAGATCAATTGGTCTCAGTGGACATTAATCATCATCATCATCATCATCATATTAATCCAAATTTATTTTTATAAATATTATTATAATTATTATTAATTTTGTTGACTTTATAATTATAATTATAATTATAACATAAAATAACAATTAACACTTTAAGCCTCAACATCTCCCCCATACCGGGATGTAGAGCACCTCTAGGCCCAATAATTTCAAACCCAGAGAAGATAAGATATATACATCTTGAAATTAAATAGTCAAATCCCTACATGAAAATATCCTTTATTTCTTAAACAAAATTGTTTATACTTCAATATATTTAAATAACAATATAAAAATTAAATTATTATTATTATCATAAAAAAATCTTATACTTTAGTTTAATATATAAAATAATAACTTTAAACTTAAATTATTATTATTATTATGCCCAATGAATATCTTAGGGATAAATTTTCTAAAACCACCATCATTGTCCACCTGTTACCTATCCTTTTGAGTCCTTTTCTATTGTTGGTTTCTTTGTTTTCTTATCAGATGGAGAGACAACTTCTGGAATGCCTTGAGTTTTGTGTGAAACTCGTCGCAACCATGGTCACATTGGTAGGAGCATGGAGCATGGTACTCTTCTCATTTGATCCATTCCTCTAAATCAATAGCTATATGTTTTTCTAAACGCGTGGAGTATCTATAGTTGTTGGTGGAGATTTCACTTATGAAAATAATAAAGTGCAAGAGTTTGAAGTTGAGATATGGATGCATAGTGCATTATATTGTTAGTATAATAAAGTTATCATATGGATAGATTGCAATTTAGTTAAAGTGTATATATTATATACATGTAAGTTTGATTTATGTGACTTTGTGACAAACACAAGGAGTTGTGGAAACTAATGACATACATCTCGGTTGTTAGGATCTTTTTGGGAAGACCAATTTAGAATACTCAACCAGATATTCATGGTTCTAGCAGACACCATAGTAAATTGAAATTATAGTTCTCAACATATATCGAGTTCAACTTCTTGACTAAGATGGGTGCATTCAACAATTGGTTATAATAGACTTAAAATCAATGTTAGTATAGAAAATACATTTTATACTTAACTTTAGTGCTAGTGTAGCATATAATTTGTTTTGAAAATCTATGATTGGTGAATTGGAAGTGTGTCTCCATCATTGTAGCTCCAAAATGCTCAATGTTTAAACAAGTCCACATGCCACACAGTTGTAAGTGTTTTTCTGCATTGTTGGAGATAGGTCGCTCTGTGATTATCATTCTTTAGTATAGACTTACACTGCCTTTTAGAATGGAGAAGTACGTGGTTGATGATTGACATTACTTATGCATCATAACAGTTCCAAGTTGTTCTTCCAAGATGAGTAATGGTACTGGTATTTTAATTATTGATTGGCGAATTTAATCATTTATGAATCATACTAATTTTAAGTTGACCTTTGGAGAAGGCCCATGTATATGTATTTTAACTATTATTTGATGAATAACATCTATTCTCCATCAATGTAGTTCAAAGGTGTCATGTGGAGATGAGCAATGCTTGTTGTGGTGTATGATAGATATTTTGAGATGCATTAACATTTGCATGCTCATAATGGATGATAACGATTATGGTGTTATGTTAAAACTAACATGTTTTTTCTTTCTTTCTTTGGTTACATGGTGACTAATGTTAAAACACATTTGTAGGTAATCAATCTTGTGGAGTTGGTAATTATTTCCATGGAAGATTTACCAAACTTTCAAGAAACCGAGTCTAATAAAAGAAGAAATATTGAGACTCCCCCAGACATGGTAGAAACCATGAGAAGCATGAGAGTATAACTTTAGAGTTGCAGGGTAGATAATGAGAAGATAATAAAAGTTCATGAATAACATATTGAACTAAATGTTTCCCTACTATAGAATTTGACCAAAATTAAGAAACAAATGGATCAAGGATAGATTTCAAGAAATGATGGTAAGCATACTTCTAGGAATAGATCCCACAATGTTAAGAATCATATATCCAATGATGGGACATATACACCATCTGAATCATCAGACAAGGATACAACTATTTCTAAAAATGCATTCAACAATAGTTCAAGGTCTTTTTATAGACAAAATAAGAAGATGTATTCCATAAATTATTTATAGGGGAAATTCATAAAGGAAAAAACCGCCCACCTTTGATGGTGAGGTAAACTTAGGTGAATAAATTAAGGCATGGCTTCTTGGAATCAAGAAATATTTTCAAGTTGGTGACTATTCTAAAAACATGAAGGCTAGAGTGTCCATGGTTAATCTGAATGGAAGAGAATCCATTTGGTGGGAAGATCTCAAGCAAGTGAAAAAATCAATGAGAGAAAAATCACCTAGAAGCAATTTAATAAACACTTTCAACAAAAAATCCCTTCAGAAATATACTATGATTGTAAGATCAAATTATTTAATGAGATGATATTAGGACATATGAATATGGATGATTATGCAAGAAATTTTTTGGAATTGCTAAGGTATGTCCCATATATTAGGGATGATAAGGTAAAAATTCAGTGGTTCATGGGTGCACTACCTCAATATTACAAAGACAAGATTGAATTTGATGAGACAATCAGGAAGGGTAAATACTATTATGAATAGAACAAGCATAAACCATAATTCAACAAGGCATGGAAGGAAAATATAAAGGAGAAATACGAATAGAGAAATAAAGGATTCAAGCCCTAGTAGTATAAAATCAATCAAATAATTTCCAACCAAGTTAGTCAGCATGAAGTAGTTTCTATAAAAATTATTGAGAACAACATTGAAACAAGCCAACATGATAAATGGGAAGGAGGACAAGTGTGCCTTTGAAAGGGCCTATGAAATGTTGGGGATGTGGAGGAGATCATCTACTTAGAAATTATCCCCATAGATAGGGAAAAACTAGGAGTGTTCACAACATACAAGAAGCTACAACAATTAATTATGTAACAATGACCATTCCTAGAATCTATGCTACTTTGGAGGATCAACAAGCAGAAAAACATGCATTAGTGGTCAAAATTGAAGGTAAGATTGATATGCAATCTATTTCTATTTTGATTGATCCAGGGTCTAATCATAACTATGTTGCACCTAAAGTGTTTGACTCATGTATTCTTAAAATTACAACCAAAAAAAGTCATGGTTGGTGTAGTTGGCTACCGAGAACTAATAGAAAAGTAAGTGAGTTGGTGGAGGCATGCCGATTGGAAAGAATGGACTACCCACATGAGAAAATTTTAATATCTTACCACTTGGTTCATATGATATTTTGATTGGCATGTATTGGCTAGAAGCACATATGGTAAAACTTGATTTCCACAATAAAACCTTTGACTACATAAATGAGGAAAGGTACTCCAAAATCCATTTCCATAAGACAAATTTTGGCCTTACAGTTGAAGAAGAGTTTTAGAAAGTGGTGTCAGTTGTATGTAGTTCATGTGTTGGAATCAATAGAAAACAAAGGTCAAAATCTTGAAGACTATCCAATAATTCAAGAATTCAACAACGTATTTCCATATGAGATACTCGATCTACCTCCCAAGAGGAACATTGATTTTTCAATCGATCTTATGCCTAAAGTTGCATATGTATTCAAAGATCCTTATAGAATGATTACTCTTGAACTAATAGAGTTGAAAATGTAGTTGCAAGAGTTGTTAGAGAAATGATATGTTAGACCAAATATGTCTCCTTAAGGAGCACCAATGTTGTTTGTGAAAAAGGAGGACGAGACCCTCAGATTGTGCATAAACTATAGACAGTGGAATAAGGTTACAATGAAAAAAGAGTACCCATTACCTCAGATTGATGACTTGTTTGATCAAGTAAGAGGGGGGAAAGTGTTCTCAAATATTGACTTGAGATATGGATATCATCAATTCAAAATAAAGGATGAATATATTCAAAAAACAACCTTCTAGATGAGGTATGGTCATTATGAGTTTGTGGTGGTACCATTTGGACTTATCAATGCACCAACCACATTCATGTGTCTTCAGTATGTATTTGGGTAAGTTTGTATTGGTTTTTATTGATGATATCCTTATTTATTCAAAATCTAAAGAAGAACACGAGGTTCATCTCAAAGTGGTTTTGCAAATGTTGAGAGAACATCCATTGTATGCAAAGTTCAATGAGTGTGATTTTTATCAAAGGCATATCCATTACCTAGGACATCATTTTAGAAGGATGAATAACAATGGATCCAGATAAAATTAAGGCCATAATGAGTTGGCCTATTCCTAAAATGTGACAGATTTGAGATCCTATATGAGCCTTGCAGGTTACTATCAGAGGTTCATTGAAGGATTCTCCAATTTTATTTACCCAATAACTTTATTGCAAAAGAAAGGAAAAAAACTTGTGTGGCCTCAGGAATGTGAAGAAAGTTTTCAACAATTGAAAAACCTCCTTACCAATGTACCAATTCTAAAAATAATAGACCCAAGTAGAGATTTTGTATGTGTATATATGCATGTAAAGAAGAACTTGGTGGAGTCCTTATGCAGGATAAACATGTGGTCAATTATGAGTCTAAGAAACTAAAAGAGAATAAAAGGAACTATCTCACTCATGGCCTAGAACTTGTAGATATAATCCATGCACTGAAAATGTGGCACCATCACTTAATGGGAAGGAAATTTGTATTGGTGATAGATCGCAATAGGTTGAAGTACTTATTTGATCAGCCACACTTGAATACCAAACAACCTATATGGTTGGATTTTCTTAGTGAATATGACTTTGAGATCAGGAACATAAAAGGCAAAGAAAACAAAGTAGTTAATGCACTTAGTAGAAGCATGCAAGTTATACACATATTAGTCATCGTTTCTTATGAATCCAATCTAAAAATAAAAATAAAAGAAGTATGTTTTTATGATGAACACTTCATCCAAGTAAGAAACAAGTTGTAGAAAGAACAACCTGAACAAAAGTACGAAGTCTATCAGATGATTGGAGATAGATTGGTAATTTACAAAGATATGTTGTATATTCCTAACTCAATAGAGCTTAAAGTACTCATCATGGATAAAATGCAGAAGAATCCATATTCGTGACATTTAGGCTATTAGAAGATGATTTCTACTGCAAGAAAACAAAATTTTTGGCCTGGAATGAAAAATGATATTGTAGAATACATTGTAAGATGCATTTAATGTTAACAAGTTAAAGTTCAACATCGACATCTAGCTGGCCTTTTACAACCTTTTCCAATTCTCGAGTGGAAATGGGAGTCAATAAAAATGAATTTTATTACATGATTTCCTAGGACAGTAAAACAACATGATGCTATCATAGTTGTGGTTGAAAAACTAAGCAAGGGTAATCAATTTATTCCCATAAAATCCACACAAAAAGTAATCAATATTGCAAAAGTTTTTATGAGGAAATGTTTTAGGTTGCACAGGATGCCTACCGAAATTATATCAAAGAGATTCAAAATTTACATCAATTTTTTGGAAAGGAACGTTTAAAGGATTGGATAAACAATTAAACTTCATCGCTACTTATCATCTACAAACAAATGGGTAGACACAAAAAAAAAATCAAATATTGGAAGAAATGCTTCACATGTACATTATGAACAGACCAAATAAGTGGGAGGACTACTTGCACTTGATGGAGTTTGCTTATAAGTATGGTTATCATGCATCATTGAAAATGAGTCTATTTGAGTCTCTTTATGACAAAATATGAAATACTCTAGTGAGTCGGGATAATCTAGTGAACATAATCATGATTGGACAAAAAATAATCAAGGAGATGGAACACGAGGTTATCAGGATTAAACAAATTTTAAAGACAACTCAAAATAGATAGAAAATGTATGTAGACAATAACATAATTTATAAAGAGTTTAAAGTTGGAGAACATGTGTATCTTAAACTTAAACCATGAAGAGTTCCCTGAAACTTGGAACTTCTGCCAAGATTGCACCTAGATATTGTGGGCCATTTGAGATCCTAAAGAGGATGGGGCCAATAGTATATAAACATGCAAGTTTCCTTACCTACTAATATTAAAACACATAATGTTTTCCATGTGTCATTGCTTAAGAAATTTGTGTGTGATCCTAACCATGTTATTGATTGGGATATGATTTAGGTGGAACCAAAGGGATATTTCCAGCTAGAACCCATGTGCATCCAAGACAAGAAAGTAACATTTATTCAAAACTAATCCATCACTCAAGTAAAGCTCCAATGGAAACACTTTGAACCAAATGAAACTACTTGGAAAATGGAGGATGTCATGAGAGGGGCATATCCATTCATATTTTAGTCTTAAATATTGTTGCAATAAAAGAACACCCATGACAATGTTATTCCAAGGAGAAGGGGATGTAATGTCCCAATTTCAACTAGAATAATTTTAAGTTAATTATGTTTAAATGTTTTTTCATAGATATTTTTATTACTATTCCTTATTCACACTATGAGGTAGACATGCCATGGTGATTTTGAGTTACTTGTAAACATTGTTATTTGTAGTTAAAAAAAACAGGACTAACTAAACATGAGCATCTAAAGGGGCTATGATACCACAAGAGGGGAAAGGTGAGGAGATCTAAGGGAATTTTTATATGCCTAGTTAACTACGTCTCTTTTCCTACCCATCTTGCCATTACTTTAACCTTCACTCTTTTATGATGTTGATCCTAGCCTATAGTCTAAATTGGAGATAAGATAAGTGGATGAAACCAACTCCTAAATACAGGAAATCACCTCCTACATTCTGGAAAATTTGTCCCACACATAATTAAAACAAAAATAAGTTATATTAGGACTCTATTGCCACCTTTCACTCATGACAAAAATAGGAAATTCAAATTAGGAGAAGGGGGTTGTGTTTTGGAGAGGAAAACAGAGTTGAATCTTGGTAAAATAGCGTTATCATGATATGACACTAAATACCCCATGAAAGAGAACCATTAGAATCTTGTGTTAAATTATGAGCTTGATTTCTTATGCAGATTAATTCTTTGATTTTCTTCAACACATTGATTCCATCTTAATACACGTCAACAATACCAAATCATAAT
>SNQJ01S0022437.1:124151-140495 GCA_010110895.2 Picea sitchensis
AAAAGTACTCAACGCCTTGAAAAAGAGATAATTTCAGATAATAAGCCTCTTCAAGGGGGCAACCTCCTTTTACCCCACTTAAATGTTCAAGTACAAGATGATTCAAAATGAAAATGTCTCCTTGGTAGATATAGGAGACTAAGAGGTATAATTACAACTAATGGCCTAAAGCCGACATTAATAAAATAACATTACTAATATAATATGCCCCAATTAAGGGGTAATGAGCCAATATTAAGGCTTAACATTCTCCATCATTGTAGTTCAAAGATGTCCTATGGAAATAAGAAATAGTTGTGTGGTGTATGATAGATATTTTTAGATGCATTAACATTGCATGCCCAGAATTTCATTGTGTATTTGTCCTAAAAATTGCCTTCAGATAGAAATTACTCTTTGCGTGATGACCTTCTAATATTTGAAACTCTACTTATGTTCTTTTGTGTTGATATGCATCACATGTTGATGGGGTATATGATAGACATACAATTGGATATTGTACATTGTTGTAGTATTAACATTTTGCTTAAAATTTTGATTGAGTAATTTTTCTGCTCAACTATGCACCAAAAAAAGAGGAGTATAAATAAATAAATAAACTAGACAACAGACCTAGTAAGGTTAGAAAGCGTAGTAGGTATTTTTCAAGCATAGTCATGGGTAATGGATGAATTTGCTACATGGAGTGTTGTTTCCAATGTTAAATTATATTTGCTTATAATTTCTACATCATAGTGTTGATTTCGACTTAATTAGGAAACTGGGTATGTAAAATATGGTATCAAAGCAAAATGGAGTGTTTTTAGGTACCCTGTCACCTCAATTGGTGTACATAGGTGGCCAAGTATGTTACAACAGTAAACCAAGCCCTCATTACCTATTTCACACCTTTAGAATTTTATGTGCATTACTCCAATTCTCAAGTTTTATGCCTCATTCTATAGAAGGGTCAAATTAAAATGCTAGATCCAATGGTGAAATTAACATCATGCACTTTTATATCAATCATTGACATATATTGTTTGATAAAAGCTAGATAAATTGTTGGATCTACCCAAAACAATAGTGGCTACTATCATATTTGACATGTATACAATTCTATAGTATGTCTACACTTCAAATTAATGGACAATTATTGTGACGACCACTATTGTTCCTAGATTAGTACTTGAGCATTTTGGATTTGTTGAGATCTTATGAATTTTGAGACATTGATGATATATGACTTTATGAGTGTTGTTTTGACTAGTTATGAGAATATACATATATCCATATCTAGTTTTAATGATTAGGCTTAGTTACTTATATTGGTTATATATGTTCAAATGTAATTTTATGATTTTGATAACATTGGCTTGTAATTTATGTCTTATGCAATTGGTTATTTGGGATTTCAAATTAGTTGAATACTACTTAAATGTTATTTAATGAGTATGTTGTTTTTTCTAAATGAATTGTAGAATATTGAATGATATATGTATTAGTGTATTATAAATAATAATGACCACTGAAAGGAGGAAATGTAATGTACTAAATGAATGTATTTTTTGAAGGAAATGTAATGTACTAAATGAATGTATTTTTTGAATAAATATGCAAAGGGATAAAACGTGTTGTTGGATTATATTGAATGATTGTTATGTTAAAAATATGTGGTTAATGAATTATGATGATTAATAATGATTGTATATTAACATGTATGGTTATATGATTTGCATTCAACGGAAATGATTTGATATAGATCAAGTTGGAGAGCTAGTGGTTATGAGTACCTTATGGGAGCCCATACCCATGAGGGAATAGGAATTATAAATATGGGTTGTGGACAAAAAAATACTTCCACCAAACTTAGACTCGCTAACCTAAACTTGCATATATTACTCACGGCCAAAAATACATGTAGATAATTGGGGGCTACAAAGCCTTATATGTGTTGAAAGTCAAATAGAGTCTTGGAACAATGTTGTGACTTTTGACGTGTATTGTGGTCACCCATGTAATGGGTTATCACATCATCCTACCATGAGGCATATAAACACTAATCTTAGCAGTGGGACGTGTGCCATGGAAAGCAAGATCATACAAGCATTGGGAGGGAGGTAACTAGGGGTTATGAATGATGAGAGATTAGATGGATATTTCAAACACACTATGGGGGAATAAATTGGGGTTTTGAATGATATCATTCAAGCACCAAGAGGGGGGTAACTAGGGGCTATGACGGATGGAATATTCGATGGATCACTTAAGAATTAGGAGGATATATTTGGGTTGTAAATGAAGATATATTTAATGGAGATCAATTAATGTTCTTATTTTTTTTGTTTAGTATGTGTTCATAATGTTGTGGATGCACAATCATTCTACATTATGAAGATTTAGTCCAGATCATTATAGTGCATTTGTTGTTATATGTGAATTAGGTAAATGATTAATTCACAATATTAAGATATATAAACATTTAGGTTGTACTAAGATATAGCTATTAGACTACAACCCTAATTTCTTAACCAGAATTAGAAAACCATGGGTTGAAATACCATGCACCACAAAGGCGAAAAATCGCCCAAAGAATATAACACATACCCAACATTGGATTGCAAAAGGAGGTATTTTAGATAATTGTTCTATATTCTTTCAACGGGAACACGAGAATGATAAACCATCATCTCCCTTCAAATTTAATTATGTATGTCTCAAAGAGAAAGCTTTTCTAGAATTAGTAAAAGACAAATAGGATCATTAAGAAGACCCCACAAACAAATCTATCATTGAATAATTTGTTGAAGCATTTAAATATGTAAAGGTTAAGGTGGTAGCATGGGATATGGGAAGATATAAGATAAGGGACATATTACTTAAAGTAATAGAAGAAGCAATTAAAGGTCTATTTAGTGATAATGCAAGTGGGGTCATTTGTAATGAGGAATTAACAAGAGTCAAAGAACTTAAAGATAGAAAGAAAAAATGTGTTGCTTGAAAGTGATTGGAGGTTGAAGAGCATGGCTATATTGATGGAATTGGGAGATGAGAATACATGAGAATATACAAATTTCCCACAAAATTGCAAAGTCATAGGAAAAACTGTAATACCATTTGSGAGATGTAGAATGGTGAAGGGGATATAGTCAAAAGTCATAAGGAATTATCAGATATAAGCATCAAACATTTTAGTGCAATCTATAAAGAGCCTAAAGAAGCAATATTGAAGAAATCATAAAAGTGGCTTCCTACTTTCCACAATTGGTATAAAAAGAGAACAACTAGAGACTATATGAAGAAATAACAAAATATGAGCTAATGGTTGTTTTATCATTATTTAAAAAACACAACAACCTGGATCCTAATGGCTGGACCATTGAATTCTTACTTAGATTTTTTGAATTGTTAGGTGACGATATTCTCAAAGTGGTAGAGGAAGTTAGACTCTTAGGTAAGGTGTTTGGGTCCTTTAGTACTTCATTTATTGCACTTATTCCCAAAATTGACAACCTGAAATCATATGATGAATTCATGCATATTGTGTTGTGCAACTGTACATACAAGATCACTTTCAAAAGTATAGGATATGATGTTAAAAAAGATTCTCTCAAAGATAATATCTTTCAAACAATTTAATTTCTTGGAAGGGAGACAGATTCACAAGGTTATAGGGTTTACACAAGAGGGATTACATTCCATTAGGGTTAAAAATATGTCATCCATGGTTTTAAAAATTGGACTTGTCCAAAGCCTATGACCGAAGTTGTTGGTTATATTTGAGATTGTTGCTAATTTATATGGGTTTTGTCTTCTAGTAGTGAATTGGATAATGAGATGTGTGATATCTATCTCATTTCTTGTTCTTATAAATGGGCTTGCCTCTTCTTTTTTTAGAATTTAAATAGGATTGGGACAAGGTTGTTCCTTACCCCCCTATTTATTCCTATTAGTGGTAGAAGGTTTGAGTAGGTTCATAATATGGGCTAAGAGAGGAAAAACACTGCATGGTATTAGGTTGGCAAGGAACATGTATCTTATACATATACATTTTTTGGATGATGTACTTCTTTTCTCTTATGGGTCAAAGGCAAAAGGTAAAAGAGTTTAGGAAATCCTTCAAATTTATTGCAAGGCCATAGGTATGGAGATAAACTATTTAAAGTGTGTTATTTACTTTAATTCATTTGGTAATGAGAATGAACAGTACTTAAAAGTTTTAATTCCAATCAGACATTCAAATTTGCAAGATGGTTTAAAGTACCTAGTATTCACTCTAAGACCAAAAGGTTATAGTAAAAATGATCGGTCCTAGTGAGTAAGCAAGATTGGAAGGAGAATTTAGTTATGGTGTAATAGGTGGCTCTTGAGGGAAGGAAAGCCAACCTTATTGAAGTTTGTTTGGGAGGCAATCCTTGTCTATTGACATACATTAGAACACATCCCTAAGCTATTTTTGGAGAGGATAAGGAGGCAATGTTTTGAATTTTCGTGGAGAAGGAAGAAGGAAAATGTGGGGTATTGTCTGACTAAGTGGTAGTCTATAATAAAACTAAAGCCAAAGGGTGGTTGGGGTCTTAAAAATATCCATCTATTTGGTAATTCCTTAGCTACAAAATTTCTCTTTAATCTTATAATGAAGAACATATTATGGAAAAGGATTATTGTCCAAAAATACATTTCACTAGCTACACTAATGAATAGGATTAGATTCTCGAGAAAAAAGTACTAAAAATGTCTCTAATCAATGGAAGGCTTTGGTAGGTGTATTTCCTATCATTGGGTATTTTCTTGCTTGGAAGGTGGGAAATGGATCCCAAATCACACTAGGAATAGGTGGTATTATGGGGTGTGTGTTATACCACAAATTTCCACACCAATTTGCATTTGTGAGATGGCCTAGTCCATTCCCTATCTTGCAAACTTAAGTCTCATTGTCCTTCATCAATGTCATCTTAAAAAAAAACACTTTTGTTCCCATATGTGATTCACCCATGTGAAAATCGCATGCATACTCTATTTTCCAGTGTACAAACCACGTATACCCTCAATTTTGTGAAAAAATAAAAAGATTACACATTTTCAGGCAGGGTTTTCGGTTGGGCTCGTTCACAAACTTCCCTTGGCCTATACACAACGGAATACAACTACTTCAACCCCTTGAAGATGGTATATAAGAACCTATGTGGGTATGGATGAAGAGAGACAACCTTGGTGCAAGATTATGCTAACGAATTTGCAAGCTTCCCTATTTCCCTAAGCCTCTGAGTAGCATCCCCCCGATCTCAAAACTTGTTTTCCAACATTCTTTCCTCTCTCATATATGACTGGAGGATGTGTTCCTATCCCTTCTGATTCATTCAAGGAAGATCCATTTCGCTAAGTTGATGCTTGAAGGGCTAGTGGAGGAACCTGTTCATTTGGCTTTGAGGCAATGTCGATGGTTAGAGTCAGATTGTAACTACCTACTTATACTATTTTCAATAAAAGAGTTTCTCTTTCCCTCCATATATGTGTAATTTGGTTCAATTTTTTTATATGTGTTAACTTTATTTACATATTTGAATTTTCACATTACATGTATAACTTGATTTCATAACTACCTTGTTGCAATATAGACTTGATCTCCTTCTACAGGTTGGTACGGGCAGAGATCAGTAATCAAATCAAAGATCGAGAGTGAGAAACTACATCAAACGTTGGATACAAGGTGTGAAGTCTTCTATTCTCTCTTCCAAGTAGTTATTTTATTGCAAGTTTGTATGTATGAGGATAGGGTTTATCTTTTAAATATGGTTAGGCTCTATTGTGACACAGACCCAAGGTCACAAGGTAAAAATCCCATAACAATGTGGAAATCTTATTTTTCTTCCACAAGATTTTATTCTACACCTTCAGGAAGGGGCTCTATTGACTCTCAAACAAATCTCAAATCTTGATATCACAGACATTTGGCATCAAGGGTGGAATTCGGCTGAGATGATGGGTTTAGAAGTTGATTTTGTTGCTTCTTGGAATGGGCTACTAGGTGAATTGGAGATACTCCATACTAGATTGAAAGATGATTATGATGAGTTATTATGGGATAAAAACAAGGTTTCAAGGATTTACTCTACAAAAGAGGGATACATTGCACTAATATAATCGTGCTCAGGAAAGGGCATGGTGGTGGGACAAAATTTAGTAGGTTAAGTCTCTAAAGAAAACAAAATTATTCACATGGCTAGTTTTGATGAAGAACATTCCAACTTGGTATTTTTTGCACAAACAAGGAAAACATGGTCCTAGTTTCCGTGTGTTGTGTATGAAGAATGCAAACACTATTGAACATATTTTCATTCTTTGTCCATTTTCGCAATAGATATGGGTTGATATAAACATATGGATTGGTACCCAAAACGTGTTGCAAATTATTTTAATTTTTTCATTTCTGGAATTTGGGTTTAAAAGAACTAAACTAAAAGTCTATAGATATGTTCCTTTTAGCACTATTTGGGGCATTTGTCTAGCACATAATGCCATAATATTTGAAATCGATATATTCAAACATTTCAAGTTTTTTCCTGAACCTATGTTATCTTTCAATTATGGAAGGTGATTGTTTTAGCACCAATATCTATATAGGTGGGAGAACTACTTGTTAATAAGACTCGCCCTTGGTGATTATTTTATGGCCCTTCCAAGGCCCTAAACATATCAATAGTATAAGGGGCATTTTTCACTTTAGCAGTAGACATCACAAATTTAAAGTGAATGTGGGTCCGAGAAAAAACAACTTTGCCAAGTTGATGGTCATTCAAGCACTTTTGAATTTGGTTGTGGATAATGGTGTTTTAGTTGTATATTTTTTGGGATTCATAGTTGGTCATAAAGTGGATGAACAATGAACAAAAAATTCAAATTATTTGTTTAGAGGAATTGAGTTTTCAACTTAAAAAGAAATCCAAGCTCTTTACTCACATAAGTTTTTTCCATGTATATAGAGAGCTAAATATAGTTGTTGATGTTTTATCCAAGGAGGGCTTATTGTCTTGTAGGTTTTCCCCTATCTCTCACAAGAGGGGCCAAATGCCAGGGCATAGTGTGCAATATGTACCTTCCCCTTCCAATATAGGCCTTCGAGCCAGTTCTCAGGCCAGAGTGGGGGTACTCTAAGGCAATAGCCCTTCTCTATCACCCAAGGAAAACCCACCTAAATAGATGAAGCTCAAACTATAATTATAACAGAAAAAAACGGTGCATGGAGTCAATCTCTACTATCGATTTAAAATAGATAAAGGATGCTGAATTTTATTTTGGAGGTGATTCAAAAAAGGCCAACTAGCAAAGGGGTTTAACAAATTTTAGCCATAGTAATGATCTTTTGAACCATGAGCATCATAGTCTAGTTATGCTTGGAAAATATCTCACTAAAATGAAAAAATATGAGTTGAGGATGACGAAGAACTACTTTCCTAACACATATTTATTAGACAAAAAAACACATGGGTAAGACAAGCATAAATCCATTGGTTTATTCAACACAATGTGAGATAGGAAATAAAGGGGGAAAACTAGCATAACTTGCTTGAATTTATTATTTTCTGGTGGCAAACACCTCGATCCTTATTTCACAATAAACCCAACAATTCATTTAGAAAATAGTAACTTCAATGTTGGGGAATATAAAGTCTCAAATCTAAAAAGACCATTTTATTTATATAATAAATGCACTAGGAGTTTGAGATTACAAAATCATTGTCCTGGGAATCATTGCTTCCCTCAACAAATTTTATTGTTCAAATGATGCTTACAATGAGAATGAGAATTAAAAAAGGGAGAAGCAGAAGGAGGAGAATGCTACTTGCTACTACAAAATCATGATGCACTTGAAATATCTTCAGTTTCTGATGGCCTATAGCCTCTATTTCACCCTCTTCAACTGCTAAAAATTAAACACTTGAATGAAAAACCCTACTGCAAAAAGAGAACCTATTTCTTATACACCATTCGGTAAAAGCAAGCGCACAATTCGGTTAGAAAGGCATCTTTTGGGTGGCTAATGGGAGCCCTCCATTTTCCTGTCATTTGCTAACTAATTTCTATTGTGTTATGGATTGATTGTTTCTTAGGCGTCACTACTTTTTCTTAATATAGTGAAATTGGGGCCACACCTGCGAATTCTAATCGAAAATGGTTACTTTCTTCATTTGATTGTGTTTTCTTTCGAGCACTATTTTTCAGGTTCTAGACAGGTGACTCGGGTGAGATGAAGTGGCCACAGGTAGTGAAACTTCAAAACTTTAGAGCTTTCAAACTTATAAGATTTGGACCTTCAAACTATTTTTAAAGGCCCTGACCACGAAATCAATGATGATTTGTACATAAGGTGTCAAATCAGGGAAAAAGTAAGGGAAATGAGGGCCTGATCAAGAGATATGGCCAGATTTCAAAATCATGAAAGAAGTCAAGTTCGAACAAGTAGGAAGGGGCCCGATCAGGACATCGAGCCCAATTTTAAAATCAAGGAGCAAGTAAAGTTAGAACAAGTAGGAAGGACCTAATTAGGAAATCAGGCTTGATTTTGAAATCAGGGACGAAGTAAGGGAAATGAGGGCTCAATTTCGAAATCATGGAGGAAGTAATGTTTCAACAAGTAGGAAGGGGTCTGATTAGGAGATCTAGCCATGTAATCTTAACCAAATAAATTTTGCTAGATTTTAAGTTAAAGTGAATATTTTTCCTTCACATTATTTGAGATATTGAAAAAGACAAATCCATAAAACATTTATATTACAACATCTTAAATATACACATACAACTTCAAGGCAATAAATTTTATACAACCTAATGGTTACAAGTCAATAAAATTTGATGATAGTTTAATAATCACATAAGTACAAATAATGAATATCAGGATGTTAATAAATGGTGTACCAACTATTTGGAGGGGAGACAAGGCTATAGGGTATACATAAGAGGGATTGAATTCCATTAGGGTTAAAAATATGTCAACCATGGTTTTAAAATTGGACTTGTCCAAATCCTATCATCGAACCTATTATTTATATTTGATATTTTTGATCATTTTTATGGGTTTTTGTCTTTCGGTGGTGAATTGGATTATCAAATGTGTGACATCTATCTCATTTGGTGTTCTTATACATGGGGTTGCCTCTTCTTTTCTAGAATTTTGAGAGGATTGAAAAAAGGTTGTCCCTTACCCTCTACTTATTCCTTTTGGTGGAAAAAGGTTTGAGTAGGTTCATTATATAGGCTAAGAGAGGTAGAAAACTACATGGTATTAGGGTGGGGGGAAACGTATATCTCATACATCTACTCTTTTCTGGATGATGTACTTATTTTCTCTTATGGGTTATAGGAAAAAGGCAGATGATTTCAGGAAATCCACCAACTTTATTGCAAGGCCATAGGTATGGAGATAAACTATTTAAATCGTGTTATTTACTTTAATTCATTGGGTGATGAGAATGAACAATACTTAAAAGATTTATTTCCAAACAGAAATGTGTATTTTCAATATGGTTTGAAGTACCTAGGCTTCACTCTCAAACCAAATGGTTATAGGAAAAATGATTGGTCCTAGTTAGTAAGCAAGATTGGAAGGAGAATTTATTTATGGTGTAATAGGTGGCTCTCGAGGGAAGGCAAGCTCACGTTGGTGGAGTTGTTTTTGGAGGAAATCCTTGTTTATTGGCATACATTAGCACACATCCCTGAGGGAGTTTTGGAGAGGATAAGGAGGCAATGTTTTGAATTTATGAGGAGAGGGAAGAAGGAAAATGTGGGGTATCATCTGACTAAGTGGTAGTCTATAGTAAAACCAAAGGCCAAGGGTGGTTGGGTTCTTAAAAATATCAATTTATTTGGTAAGTCCTTAGCTACAAAAAGTCTTTGGAATCTTATAATGAAGAACACCTTATGGATTTAAAGGATTATTGTTCAAAAATACAATTCACTAGCTACACTAATGGATTAGATTAGATGCTCGATAAAAAGTATTAAAAATGAATTTAATCAATGAAAGGCTTTGGTAGGGGTCTTTCCTTCTCATTGGGTCTTTTCTTGCTTGGAAGATGGGAAATGGCTCCCAAATCACATTGGGAGAAAATTCTATTATGGGGTGTGGAAATATTATTTTTCTTCCAAAATATTTAATTCTACACCTTCGGGAAGGGGTTCTATTATCTCTCAATCAAATCTCAAATCTCGAGATCATAGACATCCGGCATCAAGGATGGAATTTGATTGAGATGATGGGTTTAGAAGTTGATTTGGTTGCTTCTTTGAATGGGCTACTAGGTCAATTGGAGAGAATCCATACTAGATTGAAAGATGATCATGATGAATTAGTGTGGGATAAAAACAAGGTTTCAAGGATTTACTCTGCGAAAAAGGGATATAGTGCATTGATATAATCCAATGCTTATGAATATAGGTTTTAAACCTTTACTGTATAGAAATGAACAGACATATTGTTTATGAAATAGAAAAAAAAAATACCATTCACACATAGTACTCAGAAATTTACCTCGAAAACCCTTAACCAGGAAAACCAACAAATGTTTAGTGCCACACCTCTAACCCTCATTGTATTCTCCACCATTTATAATAGAATATATATGATTCCATGACATCCAAAATCCTTGATTCGTTAACCCGGATTAGTTTCCTTAACCAAAATTACAATAAAATGGACCCAAAAACCTTTAGCCAAAATTTGCCTAAAAAAATTTGGGGGCTCGCCCTGACATGCTCGACACAACATACAATGCGTGGAGATAATTTTGAAAAGAGCTCGACACAACATACAACGCGTGGAGATAATTTTGAAAAGAATATAACACATACCCAACAAGGAAATGGAACGGTGGTGGAATTAAATTTGGTAGGTTAAGTCTCCATGATCTAGGATCTTTTCATCGTGACTTATAAAGAATTGTATTAAATGAGCATAAATTAAAGTGCACCATTAAATAAGGGAAAACTTAAAAATGAAGAGACATAAGCATCAGATTTGAACACAAAAATTGGTAACGGAGTTCGCCCCTAGTGGACTACGTCTCCGGGTCCTTCTCTCAAATGGGTAGGCTCTTTCATTAACTCAGCAAAAGAATTTGGAAAATACATAAATATACCTCATTCTGAAATCAAGCTACAGAAATAATACTCAAATCAGAAAACAGACAACACCACTGAATTCGTGGTGTTGAATTACCCAAAAATGATTGTTTCCACGCTTTGATCCGACTCTGGCACTCCCAGGCCCAAGAAGAATTATGTCTCGGTTTTTGTGCCCTCTACAACCTGCAATGATGACAAATGTTGCCTTGTAATTCATGCTCGTTGGTCGTACGGTACGCGCCTATCTTCCCGGCTCTAGGTGGATTGCACCTTTTAAGTAATAAATGTGGGTGGATGTACCAAGAGGTACCTATGGCGCATTGGTTATGGGTGGATTTGTTAAGGCTTGGCATCGGCAGAGGTTACGGGGTCGAATCCCATGGACTCCATTTTTGGTATGTTGGTTGCATATATATATATATATATATATATATATATATAGATATATATATATATATATATATATGCAATATATTTGACCCCCGCTAACTTTAGCAAAGTCTCTAGAAGTCATTCCAACTTGCTTCTAAAGTTGGCATGGTCCGCCATATTTGGCAGACCCGCCAATTTTTTATTTTCGAAATTCGTTCACAGGTTGTTATTGGACGTTTCAGGGGTGCCATGTGTGTTGCTCGTTGATTGGGCCACGTGGAACCCATTGTTTAGTCCACCTGTTCTCTGACATCAATCCTCGTCAATCCATACATGACACATGGTGCTTCCTGGGTGGCGTCGCCTGGGGGTGCCACGTGGCATTTTCCTACTGGTCCACATGGACCCCTGAAAATCCCATTGGTGAGTGACACGTGGCATCCTCTAGTGCTGCCACATGGCATGCTAACGTCAGCATCTGTCATCCTGACATCATCCTTCCATGTCAGTTGTTGACGTCGTGATGACGTCAGCAGTACAGACAATGATGTGGCCCCTCTTGACTTGACTTGTTTGACCAAAATTTTGACCGTGAATATCTTCCAAACCATAACTCTCTTTGACTAGCCGTTTGCATCATTAGAAATATTGTGACGCACTCTTCACGATCATGTCGTTTTAATTGAGTTTTGGGAACTTTGAATTTTTTCCCTTTCTCTATCTGTTGGAGCCATTTTGAGTGTTTTGAGTTGCCTCAGTGAGTTATGAGTTATTCTTAGCCTTCTCTAGATCCTTTTTGGATCACTCCAAATAAAACAACATTATTCACATAGCTAGTTTTGATGAAAAACATTCCAACTTAGGAGTTTTTGCAAAAAAGGGGCAAACCAGGTTCTAGTTTTTGTGTGTCATGTATGAAGAATGCATACACTATTGAACATCTTTCATTCTTTGTCCATTTTCACAATAGATATGGGGTGATATAAACATATGGATTGGTACCCAAAACTTGTGGCAAAGTACTTCAATTGAGTCATGTTTGGAATCTTGGTTTCAAAAAGCTAAAATAAAAGTTTATAGATATGTTCATTTTAGCATTGTTTGGGGCATTTGGCTAGTGCATGATGCCACAATATTTGAAATCAACATATTCATACATTTCAATTTTTTTTCCCAAAATTGTGCTATCTTTCAATTATGGAAGGTGACCATTTTAGCACCAATCCCTAGACAAGTGGTGTAACTACTTGCTAATAAGACTTACCCTTGGGGATTATTTGATGGCCCTAAATTTATCAATAGTATAAGGGGCATTGTTCACTTTAGCATTAATCATCACAAATTTAAAGCTAACGTTGGTCCAAGAAAACATAACTTTTAAAAGTTGATGGCCATTCAAGCACTTTTAAAGTTGGCTTTGGATAATGATATTTTAGCTATAGATTTTTGGGGATTCATAATTGGTCATAAAGTGGATGAACAATGAACATCAAATTTAGAATATTTATTTATAGGAATTGGGTGTTCAACTTGAAGAGAACTCCACACTCTTTACTCGCATCAATTTTTCCCATGTATATAGAGAGTTGAATATAGTTGTTGATGTTTTATCTAAGGAGGGCCTATTGCCTACTAAGTTATCCCCTATCTCTCACAGAGGGTCCAAATGCTAGGGCTTAGTGTGTGGGATGCACCTTCCTCTACCACTATAAGCCTTCAAGCCAGTTCTTAGACCAGAGTGGGGGTACCCTAAGGCAAGAGTCATTAGGCTTGTTGACTAATCCAGGTCAACAAATTAGGGGTTTTGGATGCTACGAGATCCTATATATATTGTATTATAAACAATGAAGATATGAATGTCTTAAAGATTAGAGGTGCAAGTCTAAACAGGTTGTTGGTTTTCTTGGTTTGGGTTTCTAGGGTAAAATCTATGTGTAATGTGTGTGTGTGTGCCATTGTATATTTTCCATGTTTATTAAGAATATATTTGCACTAATTTATTTTACAAGGTTAAAATCTACAAGAACTACATTCAGAATGGGGGAAGGAGTCACATTCGAACGAGGTACAATACATTTGAACTGGGCAAGCAGGGACCTAATTTGGCAATTAGCTCTGACTTAGAAATCGAGAGGTAGGCAAGGTAAATGTGGTCTCGATTCATAAATTGAGCCCGATCTTAGGATCATGCGAAGGAAAAATTCGAACAATTGGTCAAGGACCCGATTTGAAAACCAGGTTTCATTTGAGGATTAGGTGAAGGGAAAGTTAGAATAGTGAATCAAGGACCTGATTTGGAAATTGGGCCTAATATATAAATCAAACATTGGGGAAAATGTTTGAAAATGCATTTTTTTAGGTAAAGCTAAGTGGTTCTTGTTTGTAGGAAAAGGTGAACAGTTCGAAGGGAAAGGTGAATGATTCAAAGGCAAAAGAATAACGATTGACAAGTAAAGGAGGAAGGGGCTTGATCAAGAGATCATGCCCAATTTCAAAATCAAGGAGAAATTAAGGTAAATGAGGGCCCAATCAATGGATTGAGCCAGATTTCAAAATCACAGAGGAAATCAAGTTTGAACAAGTTGGAAGTGGATCGATTAGGAGATTGAGCCTGATTTTAAAATCGGGGAGCAAGTAAAGTTCGAACAAGTAGGAAGGGTGCAATTTTCAAATCAGGGTGGAATTAAGGGAAACAAGGGCCCAATTTCAAGATCGTGGAGGAAGCAATGTTTGAACAAGTAAGAAGGGGCCCAATAAGGAGATCTAGCCCAATTTCAAAATCAAGAAGGAAACAAAATTTGAACAAGGAGGCAAAGGGTTTATAAAGGATAACATATTTTGGAAAAGAGTATGAAAAAAAAATTAAGTATTTGAAAAATCACAAAGAGAAGGCTTAAGTTCGAATGCAACTTGCTATGGAAGTTCCACGTGCTCAATAAGGTGATAATAGGGCCTATAAATGATTCTTGGGCATGTTCTCTGGATATACATCTTTAAGGGAACCTTGACTGAGTCAAGGATATCACTTTAACCACTTTAATATTATCTAAATTGTGATGGTAGGTGGACTGAATTAGAGATTAGTACAACAATATGTCAATTTGGAAGGTTGTATTAGATACATTAAGGGACAATTGGATGTTGAGTTTTGTAATGTTTTAGAATGTTTATTTTGTGTTTTGATGAGGTTGTGGAGAAGAAAGTCTAAACTATCAGAGGTATTAAAGAATATTTTGATGATGGCGTTGCAAATATGAATGGAAACAGTGTTTCATCTTTATAGTGTAAAGTGCCATGTGCACATTCAAAATATGTATTTAATTCTATTTTAAAATAATATATTCATTTTTTTATTAAAAATTATATATAAGAAAAAAATTATAAAAATATAAAATATATATGATTGAAATGATAAATATATATGATAAATCATTTATTTCATTATTTATATAATATACGTTTATGTATTTATTTTATTTTTTATGATTATTGTAAGATTATTTATCTAACATAAAATAACTTACGAAGTAATTGAATTATTGTAAGATTATTTACCTAACATAAAATAACTTACGAAGTAATTGAAAATAGAAGAAGATTAAGCGTTTTATGAATCTGAGCTTTTTCATTTTAAAAAATTAACTATACAATTTTTATTAAATAATCTTCATTAAATTTTAAATTAAATATTTAATTTTGCTTCAAATTATTTAAGATATTAAAAAACAAATCCATAAAATATTTATATTACAACATCATAAATATACCTATATAGCTTCAAGTCAATAAATGTTATACCATCTGGTCATAGTCAATAAAATTTGATAATAAATGTTGTACAAATAACGAATATGAAGATGTCAATAAATGTTGTACCACCTACTAGTTATAAGTGAATAAAATTTAATGATAGTTAATATGAAGATTTAAATAAATGTTGTACCACCTAATGGTTATAACTCAATCAAATTTGATGATAATTCTAATACTCACAAAAGTACAAATGATGAACATTAATATCTATAAAAATATATTATGATAGGGACAACCAATAATTTCTTAATTGATAAAGTACTAAATAACGACTTGTCCCTTTGTTATCTTTTGTGGAAACAACCAATAATTTCTTAATTGATAAAGTACTAAATAACGACTTGTCCCTTTGTTATCTTTTGTGGAAATCTTCCATCAATATCGTTAGATTAGATTGAACTTTCATGTGATGCATAGATATAAACAATCATTAGATGCAAATATATAAAGAAATANATATTTATTTTAAATGTGTTAAGAATAATATCAAAACTTTTATAAAACATAATTCAACAAAAGACATTAATATTGTATATAAAAAAAGGACAAAAGAACCTGAAGAATCAAACTCAGTAACAAAATGATGATGCAACAAGCATTTAATAATATAGTGAAATTAAACAGCATTTGAAAACTATGCATGTTTAATCGAGCTCTGTTAAACCCTAACTCTTGATCCCTTCTGGTGCACTCGCATGGATTTGGCTTTTGGTGGGGGCGTTGTTGCCCCCCTTGCGGATATTGTTGTTTTTTCTGCTCTTGTAGCTTCACTCCCCAAGACTTCGAAACAACCACCCTCCCGCTTCATCAAAAAACTTGACAAGATCCCTTTAATTTCGATGCATAAGAGTTCTGGGAATCTTGCCCTTCGTTTTGTTGAAAATGGGTTGATTGGTCAATTCACGGGCATTTGTCCTTCTCCCAAATCAATGGCACTTTGTATTGACAAGAACTAGAGACCCTTCATCAAAGGACAATTCTCTCATTATTTTTGCAGTAAAGGTTTCTTTGCTTTTCTATTTGAAGAAAAAGAGGATCGAGATATGATCTTTAGAA
>SNQJ01S0022437.1:140695-160228 GCA_010110895.2 Picea sitchensis
ATTTCATTTAAATGCAAGGATTGTCGTGAATATGAGCATTTTTCCAAGAAATTCCCAAAGAATGTCCTTGATCCCAGCATAAAAAAACCTAATGATCAATGGAAATAACCTAAGAAGAAAAGACAAGTTACGAAGTCAAAATCATAGTCGAACCAGGAAAAAACCCAACCCTCCCAAGGAACTCCCTCCAGTCCAAAACCCACATCATCTAGCCAACCCCAGGGCTCTAACCCTTTGGCATCAAAAAACAAATACGAATATCTAATAAACCCATAAGAGGAAGAAGAGAAAACAATTGATCTAGAGCCCTATGTGGTAGAACAAGTGATTCCCACCCTGAGGGACGCAGTCATTGTTATCCCCCCTCTAAAGAATCCAGAGCTTGGCCTGAATCCCTCCTCCTCGGGAGGGGGAGACTCTTTCTGACTCCTCAAAAGATGAATCAAGCCAAGAATCGATGTCTAATGCTTCCCAAAAAAAGATCGAAAGAAAAGCAAACTCTCAAAGGCGAGAAGTTGGAACCAATCTGGAGAAAGATCTTGGGAAACAAACACATTAGATGGTGTGGATAAAAAAGAGCCAAGGGCTCTAAGGAATCAATGTGGCTATATAATTTCTCCAAAGGAGGAATTCCTAAATCCACTTTTAAATGATTAAGACCATATCCTGGAACTGCAGAGGTTTGGGGAATGATAATAAATTGAACTTGGTAAGAAGTTTAGTCAAATCAAAAAAAACCTCATCTTCTATTACTCCAGAAAACAAAGAAGAAGGATATTGATGTTCTTCAAGACTTAGATTATATCTAGAAAAATAGCAAAGGTTTGGCGGTTAGCTCGCGTGGTGCCTCAAGGGTACTCTATACAATCTGGGATCCTCCTCTTTTCCGTTTGGAAATCTGGCAGGACTCCCCTCACTGGCTCATGATTCACTTGCATCATCTCCCATCAGGTATTTTTTTACCATTCTCAATGTTTATACCATTCTAAAATACTCATCTTTATCTCCATAAAAAGCTAATTATTTTGTGGGGATATGATCACTAGGAAGAATATGAATTGTCGTCTGAGAGCCATTTGTACCCTAAAATTGCATCATACTTTCTATCATTCATAACATTAGAGTCAACATGACCATTGTATGTCTTGATGGAGACAAAAAAATGATAGACATAACTCTCCTATTGTTGCATACTTTCTCCATCTTAGAGATCTTGTCAGTTACCACAATAAACAACTACATCAAATTAATTTTACGTTCTTCATAGCCTGAAGCTGAAATCAATCGATATGGGCCTCCCAAGGCATCTTCAGAATTGGAAATACTATATACAACCCAATGTTTGACTAACCCCCTTTGCCATCTCACAAATTTTGCATCATGCCAAAAATATGTTGAACTCCTTCTTCATGTTAGGCCGATAATATCTCTCCTCATGCAATCTATGTGTCCTATCACACCAAAAGTATCCTCTTAATTCATCGATGGGTGACTCTCTTATCAAATTCTCAAGCATTGAACACTTTGGAAAACTTACATGTTTTACTTTGAACAAATATCAGTCCTATATGAAGTAATCCATTTATGTGTTTTTGTCCTACATGTAAGGTTCTTGTATTTCTCTACATCCTTCCCAAAGTCTTTGTCACAGTCATACAAGTTCCTAATATGCTTGAAGCCAACAATCTTATTCTTCATTGTTTCTAACATCAACACTCTCATGCTTAGTGCATTTAAGACCTTGCTCTCCTTCCCAACTTGTGCTTAAACACAAAAGTGTAAATTTGCAAAAAGTAGACCGATTTCACATGTCTCTAGTTCAAAATTCAATTTTTTGTTGATAAACTTTAACGCTTAATGGTCTATGTATATTATGAACTCCCAACGCAACAGGGAGGGGCTCCAATGTTTTAGCCCCTACATAAGAGCATAAAACTCAAGATCATAACTAGAATGCTTATGTCTCTCTTCATTGAATTCTTCATTGTAGATTGCTACTAACCTTCCTTCTTGGCTTAGTGTCACGCCAATAGTTTATTGTGCTTGCATCACAATCCACCTGAAACATTTTGTTAAAATTAAGTAACACCAATACATGTTCCACTATAATATTTTGTCCCAACATCAAATCTTGTGTATTTAGCGCTCCATTGGAATCCATGTGCTTTTAGAGATTTTGTCATTGGTTCACATATCTCGCTAAATATCCTGATGAATTTCCTATAAAAATTTGTTATACTATGAAATCCATTGACCTCTATGAAGTGTATACCATTTTAGTATCACCTTTACTTTCAATGGATTCATGCATAATCCATCCTTGGACACCACACACCCAAGGTACACAAACACCTCCTTGAAGAATTCAAACGTATTCAAGTTTATGTATAATTAATCCTTTCTTAGCACTTCAAACACCAACCTTAGATGCAAGTGTTCATATCTACTCCTACTATAAGTCTAAATGTCATCCAAATAAACTCCCACAAACTTACCAATGTATGGTCACAACACCTTTGTCATTAGTGGCATGAAATCATTTGACGTTTTGGTCAATCTACAAATCATAATCAGCCATTCATATTGTTGGGTGTTAGATTTGACTCCTTTTCCAACACCATTTTCCTCCATTTTGACCCTGATAACCACTATTTTTGCCTACTTTTACCCAATTGATGGAATAACGAGTGTAAATAAGGTAATAAGTTGTTCATTAAGATTAACTCTTGTTTTCTTCTTGTAAATAAAATTAAAAGTTATTTTCCTTTGAAAAATTACATACGATCTAGTTATTACGAGAATTTACTCTGTTTCATGAGATATTACAGGGATTACAGGTTGACATAGCTCCACTTGCTCTAGGGGAGAATTTCCACTTGGAGATACTTCATCAATACTAGGAGATGGTGATTTATCTATCTTCTCATCCTCGGGCCATTCATCATCTGAAAATCAATGATGGTCAAAATCGATAGACAACTATTACAGGAAATTCTCATGCCGTTATTACAGGAAATCTGTAGATTGTTATTATAGGAAATTTGCGGTCTGTTATTATAGGAAAACCACAATTCACTTAGAGAATTGGGGATTTGATTCCATAAGTGTGGAACACAGATCATCTCATTAGAAAATCAATGACTTGATCCAGAAGATCAAGGAACAACCATGTTTAATGCTATAATGGAGATCTGAGCCATATTTCTTGTAATTTGTTTTTGAAAACATAATGTATTTGATTTGCTTAAAAGATAAGAAACAGAGTATAGGGAGTTAGTGAGAATATGGTTATGAACCTGAACAAAAATTGTAACTATTGATATTTGTCTTACAACATATCCATGACGGTCCCCTAGTATGTGTTATTTTCATATTTAAGCAGTGTGTGTGTTGGAAGTACTTCTTATTAATTGCTTTCATATTTGTTCTTGTTTTTCATTCACTGTAATTTCCTGTAGAAGCATAATTCTAGATTGCAGACATTGTTTCTTTATGTATGATGAGTAGTTGTTTAGGAAGATGAAGTAAAGAAAACCGAACATTGGAATGTTCTTCTATATACTGTGTTATACTAATAGTTCTCACAAAATATACTTGAAGAATAAACAGAGTCTGTAGGTTTTCTTGTTTGCACACTTCATTTCAGGATTTTGATTTTATCTTCAACTAGCCTTGTATTCACACTTGGGAAGATTCCTTTATGATTCCAGAGGTTTAGTTGACCAAAACAGAGTGTGTTTGTGAGTAAGCACCCGGTGTGACTTCCTGCAATCTGAATCCTTACCATTTGATGGTCGAATCTAAATGATTGTGAACATAGGAATCAGTTCTTGACTGTGAGCTTTGTGTTTTGTTTAATTCTTTAGGAAGATCAGGATCAATTCTGCACATATAGTATTAGTGTCTCATAATTTTACTTACTCGGATTGATAAGAAAATGTTGAGGAATATAGATCACTAGTTCAGTCCAACACGTACAAACCATATTACATCTTAAATACAATCTTCTACTCATTGCCTTCTTTGATCCTAATCTAGAAATGTTATCTCTTCAAATCTATCTTGGTGAAGTATACGGCGCAACTCAAATTTTCCACTGGAGCATCCATCCTCAACAATGGGAGTCTATACCTTATTATGATCTTGTTTATCACTCTTGACCCTATACATGCCATTTTTATTGATGTTGGTGCCACATGAGCCCATACTTCCTTACTCAAGCCTTTTGACAACAACTCACCAAATTGTCTCTTCAGTGTTATGCCTTCTAATGGACTCATCATGTCAATGTTGCTTGATTAGGTAATGCCATCCTTGAAAGCAAGTCAATCTCGTGTCTGATCTTCCTCTTTGTTGGTAATCCATTTAACAAATCGTCATGCTCCATGTCTTTGTACTCCTCTAACAACAACTTCACGTCGATGAATAACTTCTTCTAGTTGTTGCAATCTTCTATTTCATTGTGTGTTGCATCATTCTTTGGCACCACGTCACAACACTCCTTTGTCTCTTTCATTGTGCTAAAGAATTTCTTTGTTGATCACACTAACACCTCTTTGAGCTCCTCTTCCTTCATTAGCAGCAACTGGAATCTTTTCCCATCCTTGGTGACGGTGTAGGTGTTTTTCTTTCCATGATGCATTGGAATATGTCATTTCGTTATGGTCTTCCCAACAAGAAGTGGAAACCATACATAGAATGACATTGAATATAATACCATCCTTATACAACCCAATAATGAAGGATACCTTGCACTAGTAGTGGTCGTCACTTTGTATCCGCACTAAAACCAAAACAACATATATGGTTGTGGATGCTTAAGCCGTGCTAACTTTAATTTCTCTACCATCTATATCACAACTATATTTTCTATACTATTATAATCAATGACAACTTTACAACACTTGCCTCTCAATTTGCAATTTGTTTGAAAAAATATTTTCCTTAGCCATCTATCATGTTTGAGCACTTATCATAGTTTCTCTAATGTAATCACTCCTTTATGCATCATTAAGTTTTATCCATACTTCATTGTTTCCATTCTCTCCTAGTTGCCCCTCCCTACACTAACAAAGTTCTTAATTAATTTGTGTGTACAACTTCTTTTTGTGCATTCGAATTATTTGCAACCTTCATCTCCACAAGTATAGCAATGTATTGATCTTTTCTAACCACCATTTCCCCCTCCTCATCCTCTAAAATCACAGTAGCATCTACCCATGATCTCTACATGGTGTGTTGTAAATTTGATTTGTTTCCTTGTCACATGCATCTTCCACCTCCATCATGCATGCACCCACTCCTATTAGGCCTAGATAGGCCACAACCTACTTTGGTCAAGTGACCACGGGAATAGAACATAAGACACATAGTAACTTGTAAATTCAACTGGATGCTCTATCCACC
Organism: Picea sitchensis; assembly: GCA_010110895.2. Taxonomy (NCBI): domain Eukaryota; kingdom Viridiplantae; phylum Streptophyta; class Pinopsida; order Pinales; family Pinaceae; genus Picea; species Picea sitchensis. The sequence goes on from SNQJ01S0022437.1 coordinate 146,102, forward strand.
TAAGCCAACAACTCCCTCTAAAAGGGTGTCGTAAGATGAGCCTAAGACCACCACCCCTAATTAGGGGCTAAGAGTCGCCTTTTTCCAACACACATGCACCCACCCCTACTAGGATAACATAATTCACAACTCGCTTTGGTCGAGAGACCTCCACAAGAATAGAACATAAGACACATAGTACCTTGTAACTTCAACAAGATGATATGTCCACCTAAGCCAACAAATCCCTTTAAAAGAGGGTCATCAAACCAGTGTTAAGACCACTACCCTGCAATCAAGGACCAAGAGACACCTTTTTCTAGGGTCGAGACATGTACATCCCACTTTTTTCAAGAGACCTCCATGGGGATAGAACATGAGACACATGGTAACTTGTGGCTTCAGTGAGATGGTCTACCCCCTTAATGCAATGACTCCCTATAAAAGGGGATCGCTAGACTAGTTGTAGAACCACCACCCCACAATTAGGGACCAAGAACCGTCTTTTTTTAGCACGTAGGCACGCACTCCTACAGGGCCTAGATAGGTCACAACTTTCTTTGGATAATAGAAACATAGTTACCAACTTGACGAGAACCCTCTAGAGTTCTCATTTTTTAGAGATTGCATTTAGTAGTTGGTTTTATACCTGAATCGAAAAGAGGTGATGCTAATTGGGTATAGCCTGAGTGGTTTGTGTTGAGGGGTGTTCTGGTTTACCCTAGGTACCATCCTCGAAATGAGGGGAAGTGCCCAATGGGTTTCCCTAGGAGTTATTCCAAGGAAATATATATATATATAGCCTGAGTGGACCTAATGGTTAAGAACATGTGTTTCCTCCAAAGAGGTCACATGTTCAAATCCAAAGGGGGGTAGGGTATGTATACCTATGTAGACTTTACCAATAAAATCATTGGGCGGAAGGGGTCTCATACACCATTTTGGTGTCTGACAAATTATAAAATAAAAAACAAATATAAACAAAAAATTTAAAAATGAAATTGAATGGGGAGGAGATTCTGGGAATCGCACCACCCCTCCCCCTACTTCACCTACGTACCCCCTTTCCCTGCCCACCCCTCCCAACCCCCTTCCCAATGGTTAAGGAGGGGCAAGTATTAGTAATGGGGTGTGGGAAGGGGGGGCTTGCCTCCCATGAGTGACGAGTTTTAGTGATGGGGTGTGGGGAGGGGGCTTACCTCCCATGAGTGACNTGCCCACCCCTCCCAACCCCCTTCCCAATGGTTAAGGAGGGGCAAGTATTAGTAATGGGGTGTGGGAAGGGGGGGCTTGCCTCCCATGAGTGACGAGTTTTAGTGATGGGGTGTGGGGAGGGGGCTTACCTCCCATGAGTGACAGGTATTAGTAAAGGGGCATGGAAAGGGGGTTCGCCACTCTTTTAAGTGGTGGGTGAGGGGGTTGGGAGGGGTAGGCCAGCGAGAGGGAGGGAGCGATAAGTATCAATAATGGTTCGTGGGGAGGGGGCTTGGCCCCCGTGCTTTCTTCTTAAAGGAGAAGCGGGAAGGTTGGAGTAGGTGGGTGAGATGGAGTGGTAGGTATTAGTAATGGGGTGTGGGGAGGGTGATCTCCCCCCAACTTTTTGTTTAAGGGAGTAGCAGGGCACTCCTTTAAGTGGTGAACGAGAGTGTTGGGAGGGGCAAGTGGGGGGGAGGGAGAGAAAGAGAAAGGAGTGGGTGAGGCAAGAGGGGGAATGCGGGTGAAGTTGGGGGTGGTGGGGGTGATTATGGGCATAAATTTGGGAGAGAAACGATTCCAAGCCCAGAATTTCCCCATTCAATTTTAATTTTAATTTTAATTTTAATTTTTTAAAGCTTTTTTTTTTAAGATTTTCAAGATTTTTTTTAATTTTTGTTTTATATTTGTTTTGTTTTTTAAGAAATTGTCTTCTTTTTTTTAAAGCTAAAAAACTATTGATATTTATCTATTATATACAAAAAAAAATTATAGCATCTCCGAGGAAATCTGCCAAAAATGAAACTAGAATCTTAACATGACAAAATTTAACCAAGTTTACAAGCTTATGTCATCGGTTTTGAAATACCGCATTTCATTGTTTGTCCAAAACATTTTCATAAACTACCTAAATATGTCTATCAAAGTTATATCTATAATAATTTTGTCTATAGCTATATCTAGGAAAAGTATGGAAACATAAAAAAAATCACATGACAACAACTAAAACAAATTAATCAACTGTGTGCATTAGCCAAGGGTTTCGATTTCTAGGTCTCAAACATAGGTTCAGAATCCAGCTCATCTGTGTCGACCTCAATGGGATAGTTTTTGGAGCCCAGGGAACTTGAGGTACCATCACCCTCTTGTTGCTCAGGTTGATGACTGGCCAAGAGACCTTGAAGCAAATTTTTCACTAAGACTGACATAAAAGTTCAAATTTACCTTCCAGAATGAAAATTGCATGCAGAAGGTAGGTCTCCCTACTCTCTCCTAATCCTGTGTAGAGCCTGCCCAACCATTGCCTTAACGATCCAATAAGTCTCAACAACTTTAAAATACTTGGTGTCCCTCGTCCTTGAATAGAAGGGGTCATCTACCCACTCCTTCACCTCCTCCAATATCTCCTTGTCAGATGTGGCAAGCCATTGAGCTCGAAATACCTCCTCAACCTCTTCAGCTTCCTTTTTTTCAGCCTCCAAACACAATTCATGGAATCGATTTCCTATCTCCCAAGCTTCGTGGGCTACCCTCGTATTAGCTATCGAACCCTGGGACGAAGATGCTTCATTATTATTCTTCCCCCTAGAACTTGCTCACCCCATCTTGCCAGAGTTCCTAGCCATACTTGGAATTGTCCACACCCACCAGCTGCCAAACAGGGTTCACTTCGAAGGACAAATCATGCCCACGATAGAACCCAACTCCCTCCTTTGACTAGCTCCTAACACATCTCCTTCCACGTTGAGGTTCTACCCCAACCAGTCGCTTTTACCCGACTGGCTTGCCCAGATTACTCCCTCATTCCAGAGCCCTACCTTTTGTCCACTCCAAGCTTCATCAAAATTCCCCTCGCAAGTTTTCTACCTCCCAACTATAGCTATAGATACCCAGGATAATGTCATCATAACCAAAATACCTACTCCTATCCTCATCTCATAATAATTCCTAAAGGTACTCCCCAAATTCGCTTCGCGAAATTTCGACTTGCTCTTTGACGAGTGTTGTGTAGCACCTCTAAGTAGTGCACCTCTCAGTTTAATTTCACTCATAATTATGCACAACCAAATCCGTCAGTACCTTCCTTATTCCCTCGTTTGATGTTGTCGTCGACCTCCACAACATATCAACCTGCTCTCCAACATATGTCGTGTGCCTCCTTGATATCACATATGCCTCATGCTCCAATGCATGGGCTCGATCATCCCGATGTCTAGCACCCCATCCAGGTAAAGAAATTGTCTTTTCAAATGAATTTTTTTTTTAATTATCAATATTTGGTTTTTTTAAGTTGTTTTTCTAAGTGTGTGTTTTTTAACTTAAAATGCTTTTTTTTAATTTTATTTATAAAAAATGTTTTTTTTTTGCTTTTTTCCTTCTATTTTTATCTAATTTTTCTTTTTCAGAATTTCATTTGCAACAATACCAAACTTTTTGGCCACAGTTTCAAAATGTTGGAATTTTAAGCCCCTTAGAAAAAGAGGGTGCCACTAATAACACATTTTTTTATTTAAGGGTTGATTTTAAGATTTTGGTTGCAAGGGTATCGGTTATCCAAGCTATGATTATAAAAATAGTTGTAATTTTAGCCATGAAAAAAAAGGGGGTACCACTATGAACACCACTTTTCGATTCGAGGGTTGATTTTAAGATTTTGGTTGTAATGGCACAGATTATTAAGCCCAAGGTTTCAAAGAAATTATAATTTTAACCTCCAAAAAATGGTGGTGTTATTAGCACCACTTTTTTATTTGATGTTTTGATTTTAAGGTTTTTGCTGGCAACATTACAACGTTGTTAAGACCATGGTTACAAAAGGTAGCAATTTTAACCTCGTAAAAAATGGTGCTACCAATAGCACCAATTTTCGATTTGAGAGTTTATTTTGGTGTTTTTATCCAAAAATATGGGTTTTTACAGCTAGAGTTCTTGTTTAGAGGTCACAATTTTCGCAAGTCGGTAACTATGTTGAGACCTTCACAAAAATAGAACATGAGACACATAGTAACTTGTGACTTCAACAAGATGGTTTGTCCACTTGTGCTAGCAACTTTCCCTAGAAGGGGATCACCAAACCAACCCTAAGACAACCACCCCACAATCGAGACTTTTTAGACCACGCATGCACCCACTCCTACCAAGACTAAACAACCACAACACGCTTTGGTTGAAAATCTTCTACATTAGTAGAACATGAGACACATGGTAACTTGTGACTTTAGCAAGATGGTATGTACCCCTGAGCCAGAGTAATTAAATAACAACCAAGTCAACATAATCAAACAACAACCACCCCATTTATTTACTATACTAAATGATTGTCCAACATGTTCAAACTCTTAATCTTCCTCCTACATAACGTGTCCATATGGCCCTTCAACTTCCTTTGAAACTCTTTAGATCTTTCTGTCGATCTTCAACATCTCTTGTGATCTTCCTCCTTCCTTAGCACTCTCACTACCACGCAAACTCATTGCATGTGCTTCTTATTATGCTTTGATCCTTGTCACATTCCTCTGTAATAATGATGATGTCATCATCTTGCACTCCTTTCCTCTCACTATGATGTGCTTTCCATCTCCATTCTTAAACAACACACTTCACTTTTCTGATATTTGCACACCCATGCTTCAACTTCTATCACACTCAAATTGTGTTGCACTCACCTATGTCTCGCCTAGCATGCTCATATACTTAGTTGTTTCAAAGATGTTCATACATCACTTCAAGGATAAGGGATTACTAAGATCTCTAAAGATAATGCACTACAAGGTTAGCGATTGGTACTCTATAAAGGTCATTATAATTTTTGTTATTTATAATTTTGTATTAGTTAACAAACATTATGTGATGACAAATTGTATGCCACTTAGCATTTTTATGTTAGTTAACGAAGTTTTATGTAAAGTCTAGTTGTCCCACATTTTAAGGACAATGATGTTAGAGTAGGACCATTCACTATAAAAATTATCTTAGGCGATAAATGTCTTTAGAGAATGTATTATTACAAGTACATTGTAAGAGAGCTAGGAGTGATGTTCTTACTAATACTAGACTCTTTCTACCAATAGTACTCTTGAATTTGTGACTAAATGAAGTGTTGAATATACTAGACTCTTTTTCTACCAATAGTACTCTAGAATTTGACTAAATGAAGTGTTGAATATACTAGACTCTTTTTTTACCAATAGTACTCTAGAATTTGTGACTAAATGAAGGGTTGAATATTACCAGAATTACTATTGTTGTTATTAAATCCATAGATTGTTGTTTGTACTAATTTTTCCAGTTATTTACTACTAGCACCCTATTAGTTTCAAATTTAATATCAGAGTGTTCTAGATGTTTGTTGTGATTCTCTTCAATATCAAAAATTAGAGTTCAAGTTGGTCTCACAACTTGCGTGCAAAATCACTCAATCTAAATAATTATACCTTCCATCCATACATCAATACATGCACATAAAACCACCCAATCTAAACAATTAAACCCTTCCTACATCAGTAAACAAACACATGCAAAATCACAAAAGCCTAAAGACTAAAACCACCCATCAATTAATGCACGTACACAAAACCATCAAATATAAACAATTAAACCCTCATTGCATCAATCAACAAACGTACGCACAACCACTTAATCTAAATAGTTACTCCATCAATGCACACATCGAAAACCACTTGATATAAACAATTACTCCCTCAATGCATCAATGAATGCAGACATGGAAAACCACTCTCCCTCAATTCAACAATAATGCACATGAAGAAAATCATCCGATTTGAACAATTAAACCCCACTCCCTCAAATGCACCTAATCAACCTATATAAATTACAACTCTCCATTAATGCATGCACATAGAGGACCTAGACTACAACTGCTAGATCAATAGAATAAAAGAGAATTCAAACCCACACATCATATTTTGAGAATATAATGAAATAGAATATATATATATAAACTAACTCTAGCAATAAAAACTACCCCATGGAATGTTGTATCTTTTCCAAATTCATATGATTGTGCTCCCCGAAACTTTCCTCCACTTAAGTAGTTTTCACCTTGGAATTTCTCAACATTTTTGTGGAAACACAAACTCTTTTAGAACTAAAAGGGTGCATTGATTAATGCACATATGCATGAACAATAATCGAGTAAACAAAGCACATTGATTAACAAATTAATTAAAAATACAAATCTTTTTGAAGGCAACATGAAGGTTACCCACTATTATTTATCCCATGTATCAATTATGAATGATGACAAAAGGTATAATCTCTGTCAACCCATTTGAGCCTTTGATATACAACTTTCTCATTAAAAGAAAGTCAGCTAGGTTGGAACTTGGCAAAACTCAATTGAAGACATCTGTGAAACTCTGCAAATAGAGAAGTGAAACAAAATAACAAAACAAAAACTCAAATATAGAAAATTTTGTGCAGAGAAAATAAGAATGACATTTGCCTCCATAAATCTATAAAACAACAGTGAATCTATCAATTAATCTCATCAAGCGTGATCATATAAAATTTGGCACTTGAAATTTGTCTCAAAAACTAAGACATGTATCAAAATTCAAATAGCTTGCAATCTATCAAATGATACCAAGTTCACCAATTCAACTATTGTCCAAATAAACACCCTCCAATTATTTTATCAAATTGGCTAGTAAAGATGTTGGTTCTGAACATATTGTCAATATGCTTAGATGGTCGTTTCATTCCTAATGGGGCTATGTTCTACATGGGTGTGTCTTGTTACCAAGGGATACCTTTGTTTCAACTCCGACATCACTGCAATCCAAGCAAAGGTTATGAAGAACGTCTCATTACAAAATTTCATCTGGAAACGTTGAAATCTTGAAAACTGTTTAGTCTGTTGAAAACTGGATGGGATGTTAAAGTTTATTTTCTTCATATGAGGTCCAATAAAGTTGGAACCCCTCTCAAACATATTGGAACTTGGAACTATTGATGATAATATAAAATAAAATAAAAAATAAGTAAAGATATAAAGGGAAATATAAGGGGAAATGAAAACTTTAATTTAAGAATTTTATATCATCATTTGTTTCCCTGCTAGGGGTCAAACTCGCAAGTTCTTGTGAGTTCCAACGAGTTTGGAGAGTTTCCACTCAGTCTAGGATTTATGTGAGTTTTCCCATGAGTTTGAAGAAAATGCCCGTTTCATAAAGGAATTTGCAAGATTTGTCAGTCCCTGCTAACTCTCACAACACTAAGCATAATTATTGTCACACTACTACATGCCCTATGAAACATGTAACAACATAATAGCAACGAAAGGAAACTCAATTGAAGATGACAGTGATAATAAGTTCATTATAATATTGATAAGAAATATATGACATGAATGGTAAAAAGTACAAAAACAAGTGCAAGAGTCATTGCTTGCAAGCATCTCCCTAAAGAGACTCAAAATGCCAAAACAAGCAACAGCATGAAAAGCAATTTATAGCCTCATCTACCTCACAATGAATGGGATAATTATCAAAACCTATTAATATTCATAAGCTATAGTCTGATTTAGAAGTTAATGTTCAATTAATTGTGTCGGAATTGGAAAACTTAACTAATGAATTTGAAAAAAGAAAATAGGATAGAGCAACATGTCACAAAGCTGTATTGGAAAACTCTAAAAGATTAGCTAAACACCTATATTATACGCCCTCAAATGCAATATAATGGACCTCGGAATTTGCAAAATAAGGGCTAATGTATTTTATACTATGAAAAGCAACCTTCCATCTTTTAGATGTAAGACAAGTTCTTGCTATCAAAAACATATGCAAGCTAAAACATAAATAGTAACAATTGTTTGATCTTCACAGCAGCAAAATACATAGCAGTATAAAATTTGATCATGTCAAAATTGGTTTGCTGATGATGAACCATTTGAAGCATAATTAGGTAGATTTGTGTAAACCTTTTTTCAAAGATAACATAAGCAAACGTAGCATTATTTTCCAGCTGCATATCATTCTAAAAATACTTATTCCCAACAAATTGAATGGTAAGGAGCATTGTTACCCACTATGACCTGCAGTTCACACTTCTCCATTCACATTATTAGAAGTTTTGCTTGAAATAGCATTTTCAATGATTTCTGAGCAAGACTCTAAGGCATAAACTGCTTCAGATGCATGCATAACATATCAATCTACTTTCCAAATGTCCATATAAATCTACTCTCCAAATGTCCTGACAAATTTATTTTCTAATGTGAAGAATTTTTGCTGCTGCCATGGTTATCTGCAACCATTCTTTCTTCCCAAGCATTTGTTGAAAATTGAAATAAGACTAGCTGTATGGTGTCCACCTCTCAAAAATGCATTTTGATTGTTCAGTAACCCTTGAATGACTCCTTCCTGCCCTTATCCCAAAATAAAGTGTACAATCACAGCAATAATATAACCTAGAAAAGCAAGATATGGATGACAAAAATCGATGAAGCACTAAACGTTTTTACAAAGTGCCAAGAACGAACCTGGAAGAAAGAGCTCTGAAAGGGAGGCTACAAGATGTCAGCAATAAGCCAAATGTATTCAAGAACCAGCAACAAAATGTAACTCCCACGAGAGAGAAATATCCAATAATAGCTATGATTCTGTTGAAGAAACTAACTTTCAAGTGGCAGGATATATTACAAAGATGAAATAAGAATCAGAGATGCCACTAAGATGTCATAAACAAAGCAAAAAAACAGAAAACAAGGTGCATCATCTATGCAGCATGACAATCAGGCATAGAAATATACTGCATTATACTCAATCAATTTGGCATTAGAGTGGATAACCCCCTGCCTTTATTGGTATCCGAGTACTGTTATATAAAAAGCATTGATTTTCTATCTAGCTTATAAAGGACTTGGTTTTTGAAATGGTCATATCCACTAATCAGTATAAATTCAACATATATACAACGATGACCTTATGCATTTGACCAAACCCTTCAGAATTAACTGCCAGTAAACACTATGAGCAAAGTCTCCCCCCAATTACCATAACTGGCAATGGTCCCATTGACCAGACGAGGGTAGAATAAAATGAATTGACAACTTTTCAAATCATATATTTCAATCTTTCAACAAATCATGTAGAATAAAATATAATAATTGAAATGCATCTCCCTTGAAGGACTTAGTATAAAATATCCATACTGAACATTTATACAGCACAATTCTTGCCTTCACTCATTTATAGAAGGTTGAAGCCTATTAAGCACAGCTTTAGCCCTGTCCGTAAACTAGACAGAATATTATAAATTTCAGAACTTCCAATTGAAATTTTGTTTCACAGATGTTGTGAAACAAATGCTAAAGAGGGTAGGAAAGAGGGAAGCTGATACTACAAAAATCATATGCCCTGGGACCTGGAGTTGTCCAGTTGATAAAGTGGTTCATTACCAAAGATTTAACAGAGAGCAAGAAATGACCAGTCATCATAATTAAATTCTTTGCTTAATTTTTCTGAGACACGTCCGTATTTTCTTGCTTAGATTCGTCATTAACGGACTCCTCAAGCTCATATTCTTCATCATCATCATCCACTTCATCATCTTCAAACAAATCGCTATTTGCAAACTTATTATAGAAGCTTCCTTTGGAATCTGATTCATTCACAAATTCCAGGCCATAGGAGGTATCCCTATATTTCACCAAAAGCCAACGAAGCAATCTGTCATCCTTGTTCAGGTATTCTAACTCCTTAGGAAATTTTGGAGTAACCATCATTGTCATCTGCATCATTTGACCCTGCAAAAGAGCAAACAGCTCAAAACATTCATTCATCATATAAAATTTAGATTCATTTTCCTATGGAATAAACAAGTAGAGAACTCGAACAAGCATTCATAGTTCAATATTCAACATCGGTGCAAGGCCTATAAGGAACATAAAGGACCCTGGAGTTCCTCTTATTTGCCCGCTTCCTGCTACTCCAATATCCCTTAAAACAAGCACTAGAAAACAGACTACATACACCTGAAACATCTAGGTAAAATGATGAAAAAATATTTTTTCATAATCCTTGACAATTGTAAAATGTAAATATTGATGTGAAAGCAACAAATTACAAAACAACGGTTAGACTCTTTCATCTGTCTCTTGTATTCACATGCATATTAACCATGTATACAGTGAAACATGGCTTTCAGATCTTGATATTTTAATCTTTGCTTAATTTTCTTTGCCATACAATAAAAGTTAAAACAAACAACAAACCATACTAATTCTTTATATTTGATGCAGAAACCTATCCACATTAAAAGCTACTATACCTTGCGCACTATATAGAACAACAACCACCTTGGCATGCTTGATACATTATAGGGTATTTACAAATAGTGATTGTAGCAAATGGATTTCGCACTTTAGTACTCACATACACCTACCCACCAGAGGTGCCATAGTGCGGCCTACTATGTCATGTCCATGTGTGACCTGCCCTGTGATGAGTCGTTTACCCCTTATCCTTCATTACAAACGCTCTTTTGTGCTAAATCACTCTCCCTAGAGTAACCTTGCCTCATTCTAGATGTATGATGTCTAGGATGTTAAGTGCTTAGGTAGGGTTACCCCTGCTTGCCTCATCTCTTCTCTATTACCTTGGTCGTTGGTTTGACTCTGTTAGAGCATTTGGGGCACTCATTTGGGGCATCCACCCACACTCTCTGTTGTGTTTAGGGCTTTGGGCCCCTTAATTGGCCCATAATTGGTTAGGATGCCTCACTTTGGGTCCTAATAGCCCAAATCCATTTTGGGTTGTTTAACTCGGGGTCCTCAAAGCTTCCTTAACCCTTAATGATTTCTTGGCATCAAATAAACTTGAGTTTTAGGGATCGTATCATGTCAATGAATCGCAGCTCATGGAACAAAGTGTTGAATTCAAGGAAAATACCTGCAATAGAGACTAAGAAACTAGTGGTACTCGATCAAACCCCACAATACGACTCTTTCATATGAAACACTTTGCCCAACAACTTGTCTAATGTTCACTTCAACCTTGAGTTTTGCCTACGCTCCTCTTCTCTTTGTAAAGCCTTTTCAGTTACTCTTTGAATCTTTTATCTTTGAAAACCTATATTTCATAAGAACACTACTAGATTGGCATTAAGTCTTGATTTAGCTATCTAACACATCTTCCATGCTCTTGGGCTACTTTTTCTTGTCATCTCCAGCACCTCTACAAGTATCTCTTTCTTTTGGATTGGTTTTTCCTTTAAAGGTTTGTTGTTTTGTCCTAGGGCATCTCCATTGGCTTAGTCCCTTCCAACATATTGGACGATTTAACTCTACTACCTCAAGGGAGGTTCCATCACAGCTAGGGCAAGGGAGGTACCACCTTTTCTAGGGGCACTTTGGGTCACCATACAACTCTTCATTATTTTCGGAGAAGTCTAACAATCATCACCGAAATCCAGTTATAGAAGAATTACTGGAATTGCAATTTTTCATTGCTGAATTTGCATTTTTTATTGCAAAAATTGATTCAGCACCATCAAAAAACCCTATTGCACCCGGATTGTGCAATCTCAACAATCGATATCTGCGATTCCAACAATTCTTCTAAATTTTTAGTCAAATTTTAGGAAAAAACGATCAAAAAAAGATGGCTGGAAAAGGTTCAAATCGTAGCATGTTTAGACTACACAATTGTTTTATCATTTATATGGTAGATCTATGTACTTTTATTGCATTGTCTCAAAGATCAAGATCAAGCATGTTTTGCAGGAAGGTGTAGCAACATTTGCAGGTTCATTCAAGAGGAGAAATCCACTCTTCAAGGCCTGTAGCATCTCTCATCTTCAGCCCAAGCAACTTCAACACCTAAAATACCATTATTCTAAGTGAGTTCCTTTTTTTCATCTTCAAAATTAACTCACCAAAGGAGATCGGTAAGTTAACCCTAGTTAGCTTGCATTTCGTTGTTAATTTGTTGTTGAGACATAATTGAATTACCCTAATGAATTCATTGCCCTAGGTCACATAATCAGCCTTAAAACCCTAATTAACCTCGTGGCCTTCTCTCCTCTTTTATTCTTCTCTTCCGTTCTCCTATGATTTCTCCATTTTAGTTTCCCTAAAACCAAGTGGTAACTCCACTCTCTCCTTACTCCTCTTGGTAGCATGGTGCCTCACACTAACCTATTACATTGCATTTTGGTGACTCCACTAGGGAGTTCCTATCAACCCTTCCCTCTCTTGAGCAAAGGCTTTCTCGTTCTTGTGTTTATCTTCTACTCTCACTAGAGAGTATTATATCCTTTTTCTCCAAGAGAGCAAAGGTCCCCCTTCTTCCTCTCCACCTTTCCACCCAATTACTTCCCTCAGTTATCCCTTCTCTCAGCTTTTATCTCTCTTGGATAGAGGTTGTGAAGCTTAGCACCATTGTGATGGAAAGGTACATGGTTGGTCATGATCTCCCTCCTCTTTGTCATCCAACACACCTTCAAGGTGCATAATTGGAGTTCTCTCAAGGCCTTAACTTTTCGCAAGGTCCTCGAGCTCAATTTCTCGAAAATCTTGTTTGACTTGAGACTTTTCGAGTCATGAGGATAGCCTCTCCTCTCAGACGGATGGATATTTGTAGAAATTTTCAGACCCAACCCGGTTTCAAGTCTCACAGAGACACATAGTTTAATGCCCAACCCACATTGCAATTTTAGGCTGCAAATTAATAAGCAGAAAATTAAATGCTCATGAACAGAAACACATGAAGTCTACTACAGTAATATAACTCGGAAATAAAACACACCCAGAAATTTCGCGCAGAGATTTTTGATCAAACTTAGACCCTGGAAAAACCCAGAAGGGGAAAACCAGTGAGAGAGGGGAGGCTTTTTATTATTCAGAGTTCAGAGAAATTTCTTCTTGACAGCAATTACAGCAGCAATAAATACGACTTATCTCAACTTTCGTGCAACCAAAAACTGCCGAGAAAACACTGAAGAAACAGCTCCTCGATTTCTGTGCCTAGAAATCCGTACACAGTATGGCTGTACCAGCAATTAATTCTGTATGGTGCCTCAAAATTCGTGTTAGCTGACTTTCAACTCAGTTCAGAAATTTATGACGGCTACATGCCTCGATTTATGTGAAGTTCGTGTTAGCTGACTGTACAAATTGCTGCTCAGAAATTTGTGCAGCAAGTATACCACGATTTCTGTGCCCTCAAACAGTGTACGACCTATCTCAGTCCGTACTGTACAGCCAGCTTCTCTTGTTGTTAATCTCTCCTCGATTTGTGTGCTAGTTTGCTGCCTTGGGAATCGTGCCACTATCTCAGCAAGTCGACTCCTCTTCTCAACTCGTCTCTCTCTCTCTTGCACTCAAAACTCATGAAGAATGCCAAGAATGGGGGCGCTTCTTTCCCTAATTCGACCTCATGAGGGAAGGTGAAGGGTCATCTAATCTAACGGTGGAGGATAGACTAGATCATTCACCCACTTCACTTAAGTTTCATAAAGTTTCTTTTAATTTCAAATCACATGAAATTAATTACTAGGGACCACATTGGACACTTTCTCACCCCTGGGTGCCTAGGTGATGAGAAACACTTGTCCTTGGAACTTTTTCATTTAATTCAACACTCCCTCTTACCGAGGAAAGTAATCCTCACCACCCCAAGCTTATCTTTGAAAGGCACAAACTTCCCTCTCCCCAAAGCTTTACTGAGGATGTCTGCCACTTGCTCATCTGTGGAAATAAATTGTAGCTCAATTGGTCCTCTCTGAACATAATCTCGGATGAAGTGATATCTAATCTCTACGTGTTTAGACCTGTCATGAAAAATTGGATTCTCAAAGATTTTGATGCAACTCTGATTGTCACAATAGATCATTGTGGGCCTCATTTGCACACCAAATATCCCAACCAACAACTTGCGAAGCCAAATGGCCTCACAATTGGCCTGACTGGCTACCATATACTCAGCCTCT